>LKNJ01001236.1:0-110025 GCA_002120245.1 Maccullochella peelii | reverse complement strand
ACAATTGGTGGCTGACTAAATACTTTTTTGCCCCACTGTAAGTCTGAATGAGACCTGCATGAAGACAGAATTCAGCTTTTTGTGAAGTAATCATTTAGGCACACTTTATTGTTTACTACGCTGTAGTCCGAACATCTTTTAGTGCCCCTTTAAAATATCTGGACAAATGACAATCAGCAGTTTCTATACATTTCACATCAGAATCAGCTCTAACAAACAGATCATATAAAGGTAAAAAGACTTTTGTATACCTGTGCTACTTCCTGGGCTGCTGTGACTCTTGGAGGACCGACGGCGACCAGACGAGCCCGACCCGGGGATCTGCTCCTCATTCAGCTCCCCGTTGGTCAGAGAGCCCCCTCTGGAGCACCCTGGGGAGGCTGAGTGCCTGTTACTCCTGCGAAAAGACAGAGGATGGGATTTGGAGCAGATGAGGGGAGAAAGTGAAAGAAGGGGAAGGAGGGAAGTTCGATGAGACAGAGAAGAGAGATGACAAAGAAACATTAACATTTGCACTTCATCGAACAAAAACGTGTATGACTGTTGTGTCTTACACGTTCTTTGACTCGTCTTTCATGTCCGCTTCCTGTGGATCACCCCACAGCTTTGTTCTGACAACTTATAATTAGACCTATTGTTGTTCCTGACTCGGGGGACTAGACCTGGAATATGCACGAGTGTGTATACGGGCAAAACCAGCACACCAAAAACACACACCGAGGTGTCGGTTACTTTTCCTCTCTGAACACCCTCATATTTTTCCCAACACTAAATATAACTTTGCTTTTCCGACAAGAACTTTTATACAAAGAAAAACATGTTGGCTTTCACTCCCAAGGACGGAGGAATGCTGAGGTCAAGTTTGGACCATCAACAGAAAACCGGATTCAGGGCTGCGCTCGGTTGTTTATTCGTCACAATAAGGAGAAGCAGCAGAGGAAGGAAGCAACAGTTTGACATTAACACTTGGCATGTGTGCACGTACTGCATACCCTTATGAGTGCGCGCGCGCGTGTGTGGGCACTGAGCTCCCCGTCATGGGAGACCGTCAGAAATCACATCTCCTCTTCTTTCTCTCTGTGGCGTCTGTTCCAACACAACTGGATAGAGATGTTGACTGCTTCTCCATGGCAGCGACGGTTTGGGCTCTTGGCTGAACTGTGTTTAATGCCCCCCTGCAATGTTTAGAGGGAAATACCATCTGACCCCATGCACCCCCGCCACAAAGCTTTGAAATAAATGCAGTCTGCACCACTATTTATTATCCCACTACCATTCTAGCCAGTGAGAGCAGCTTTTGAAACCACATTCGGGGGGGAATAACATGCTGGCACTCTGCATAAGTGCTTCAGTCGACCATGCTGGCACAGGCTTCCTTCACTCAATCCTTTTCTTTTCTTTCTTCCATTTATTTTGATTAGAATTATGCCTCGGGTTTATGATTTTCATATAAGCGCTTTGCAAACAGGGTTTCAGAAAAAGGTTATGCAAGTTTATTATTGTGCTATTATTCTTATTATTATACCACAATGTCTGCAGAGATTTGAAACCAGCAGTGTAGTGAACTGTGCTTGATTTTGATGCCTAAAAAGCTGTTTTTGTGTGTGTGTGTGTGTGTGTGTGTGTGTGTGTGTGTGTGTGTGTGTGTGTGTGTCAGTGGTTTAAGACAAAAGCCATGAACTTACTTAAAGTTGGTTGAGGCCTAAAGCTGTATTCAGACCAACTCAGGTGCTTCGGCGAAAACGCCAGTCCTCCCATTCATTTGAATGTCGTTACTGCGTTTAGGCGCTAAAAGTGCCTAGAAAAGTTGAAACAGAAACTCAACCGACGTCACGCCAAAGTGGCCATCACGCCCAGGTGAAGAAGAACTTTGTTTACCATGTAGCATTGTAGTATTCTGCTGTTTACCGAGCAACTGTGAAGATGGAAGCGAGACTGAACGATCGCCGCCGTGATGACTGTACATCAGCTGTTCAACCCTGCCATGAGGGAATACAAAGACTTCAGAGACTCTTCAAGTTGGGATTGCTACAATCAGCATGGCCATGTAGTGACACTCCCACATCGCTGCCCTCCTACATATCTTGTTATGAGATTATGTTATTATCCAAAAACCTCATAAGTCTAAATGTCACTGTGAGGCTGGTGCAGAACAACACCCAACTTGCCCAGAGGAAATTCAGTTTTAGTAACACACGGAAACCTAAAAATGACGTCCAAACCATCTCTAAAACAGCTTTGTTTAGATAAAGTTGGACGCATTAGAAATCAATATCTCCTTTCGTCTCTTTATATAAATCATCACAAACTTACCCAAGTTTATAAAAAAAAATTCAGATTTATCGATCAAAAACCTGCTAAACTCAATGACTTCTGTAGATTTTACACATTACCAGGGTAACACACTTGCACATGTAAACTTAATGCTATTAAGTGGCGACTTTTACATTTGTTTCTCTAAACCACGAAGAAGTGGTGGTAAGTCATTCTGTGCTCGTTCCTCACACATCCCCACCTGACTGGGACTAATTAAGCCCTTTGTCTCTACTTTTGCCAATTTTTGCCAACTTTTCCCTACATTGCAAAGTGCTGCTCTACTTTATTACCGCAAAGCAAATGTACGACATGGCCACTCAATCAATAGGCGTTTTCGGAACCAAACAGTTCTGGGGACTCCCTGAGGAGAACTGCCCACTGGGGAACTCCCCCGAAAACTACATACCTTCAAGGGCTTTTTTTTCCCTGTTTGCATTTGCACTACCAATAGGAATGCTGAAGTGACATAAGCCGGCCAGCCGGCGGTTGGTATGGCAACGTCACACACAACATTTTCAAATTTTGTTTTGATGAGTCAAAATCACGTTGTATGTCTCACATCACATATACGCTGAATAAACCCTGGACTTCACTGTCGGTCCATTTCTCTGTGTTTTGGTCCATTTTTTAAGGCTACTGTTACGAGCATTGGTTCATGTGTTCGACCAATCACCGTACACTTACGTCACACACGGTTCCTCTTGTGCTGGGAGAGTAGCTACTCTGAAGTAGGAGCTAAAAAAGTCCCTCACCACTGTGTTCTAAGAACTACGATCATTCCCAGTTCTTGCAGTGCAGACACAATAAAAAAGTTCCTCTGGTCCGAAAACGACTGTTGTCACCCGCTGAGCTGAATTAGACAGATCCTGACGCATCTCGTCAATTTACAAAATAAATGTTCTTTGCTCCGTAATGCAGTGCCTTTGCTTTTACTCCTTGAAGGTTTGTACTTCATAAAACGAATTTGTTCTTCGGACATTAGAGAGGGTGGTCTTAATATCAGGGAATGCGTTCACTATAATACATTGGGGAAGCCCTGACAGTACAATTGTTTAATATCTTTTGGGAATGTGGACTGCTATTTAAGACAAATGCCATGTGATAAATGTAGGAGCTCTTGAATTCTGTCGTACAGGTAATGATTAATTTCATTTATAATGATTATAACAATATTCACCTCAAGAAAGAAGAATTCACCAAAAAAAGGAAAAAGAGACAGATCCCTTTGACTAAGACAAGCTCTTATAAAGGAAAGCTGTTGTCATGAAGCCAAAACTATCAATGTTGCCTTTGTTAGATGTAAAAATAGTCAAGATGTGAGGGGACGATGAGGCGTGATGCGGGGCTATCATTTCTTAGACCTGATCTACACGATGAGCCACTTTTCTACAGTGTTGCCTTACACAAACTATAATCAACTGTGCCCGATCTGCAGGCTAGCGGGAAAAAACGAATTATATTCATCAACAAAAGGACACTGAATAAAGGTCTTCCACCAGACAGACAGATGGAATAGGCTACAATTTAACGTTCACCCAGATGAATATGGACACTATGAGGGTATATCAAAATAATGAATATATTCAGACATCAAACAAATTTTCATTCATTGGTTAGTCTCTCACCTCTCATATTACATCCAAGCTCTGGATATAATGTATGAGAGTCTCTCTTCCTTGCAGCATCAAGGAGACTGTATATGAATTTCAAACAGTGCATGGAGACTCTGTGTGTGTGTGTGTGTGTGTGTGTGTGTGTGTGTGTGTGTGTGTGTGTGTGTGTGTGTGTGTGTGTGTGTGTCCTGACCTTTGAGATCCAGCTGTACTGGGAGTCTCCTCACTCTGTGTCCTCCTCAGGTTGGGTCTGTCTGACTGCAGAATCTCTGCAAAGACATATAACATCATCATTGTACGGAGTCCAGTCCAGCTTCCAAACATCCCACATTCACTTCAGCAGACACACCTCATATTCATATTTAAATGACTTGCACCTTGGTACAGTGTATACTTCCTGGCATGAGGGGAAAAATGAATGCAGAAATACTACATATGAAGCTTAAATAAAGCAAAAACAAGTGACAAAGTGTTAGCCAACAGAAGCTTTTGTGTTCCTGGAAAGGAAAAGGAACAGAATAGCCCTTTTCAACCTTTACAGAAAAGGAAGGTGAGGAGATAAATCAGACACACCTGTGAGTTGGGGGAAGAAACTAACAAAAGCAGCATGGAAGAAAACAGAAAGAGGAGTGATGGTGGCTGAAGGAGGAGATAAATACAAGTTTAATCCAGTTTCTGGACATCTTCACTCTAAAAGAAAAACAGGGACAGATACAAAAGTAAACGGAGTGGCAGTTGTTCCAAGAACCAGTTGGATTTCCTGAATGTTCCTGGGCAACAAGTCGCTGTGCTCCTGTCTGGAGCCCAACTCTTACTTTGGATATTTGGGATAAACCTATGCTACATGTGCTGTTACTATTGCAAAACCATGCCAAGCTGAGTCAGCCAGTGGACTCCAAATTTGGCAAGTTCTTTAACAACGCTGTTTCTAGCTGCAACACAGGCTGAAACTTTAAAAGAATTCAACACTAAAGCTCACTCAGCAACAGTTTCCCTAACACGAACTTTAGTTCCAGTCTCTCCCTAGAGGTTCTATCATCACATTACTGTCGTATTGAATATTGCAGAGGTTACCGGTCCTCTCCAGAGTGTAGAAAATGAGAAAGTTCTCATAGTAAGCACTTTGTGTTTATTAAAAACTCTGGGATAATGAAATCCATATAGACTTGAAACATGTGGCAATGGAAGTTGGTGGTTTAATAGAGACATTCATCCTTATGTTCTATGTAGTTCTATGTGTGCTGGTGTGTGTGCGTGTGGTGGTATGCAGTCTTGGTGGTGTGAGGGAATGTGTGACTATATGTTCAGTCCCAACTGTGACTGAAAACCACAGGCCTATAACATGCTTTTCATTAACACTCACTTTCTCCTTTACACACACAAACACAGCAGCTTTCTCTGTGTAACACACTCACGACGGCCTCAAACAGTATACATATTTACACACACATATATCCTCCTATTTACATAAAAGCAAACAGGTAATCTCTCACTGATTCAATCGCTCTCTTTCTCTCTCTCACACACACACACCGTGCTCTGATTTGTGGCTATGAAAGGGCTTCTTGTGAGCAGACCTGATGGACACACAGAAAAATAAACAGTGGTCTTGAGGAGAAACCATTGTGTCATAGCCTTCTCACTGAGTTCATCACCCCCTCCCTCTAACTTAATGGCACAGGTCTAATTACTGGTCTGGTGTGTGTCTGCGGGGGTGTACATGTGAATGTGTATGTAGGTGTGTAAAAACAGAATTTCCAGCCAGCGGCCATCTCAAGACACAAAAACATCTCAACAACTAAACTGCGCTAAAAACAACAGCGGGCACATTTTAGGTTCAGCGGCTGCTATGGATGGATAGGAAACTTTAGGTTACTTGTGTAACCCCCGTTCTCTGAGTGGCACGAGTAAGACATCTAAATGAATACTGTTCATTTAGGACTGCAAGTAATGATTATTTTCACCATCGGTTAATCTGTTAATAATTATTTTGATGAATCAATTCATCATTTAGCCTGTAAAATGTCTTTTAAAAAATGTCCAAGGTGACGTCTTCAAATTATTTGTTTTGTCTGAACAACAGTCCAAAACCTAAAGATGTTCAATCTACAATGACATAAAACAGAGAAAAGCATCAAATCCTCAAATTTAAGAAGCCAGCCTTTTTGCTTAAAAAAAATGATAATAAATGAAAAATAAATGTTGAGGCAGATTTTTCCGTCGATTGACAAATTGATAATTCAACTAATAGTTCCAGACCTACTGTCTATTGCACCAGTTGAATTTAAGTTTGATCCGAAGAGTGTAGAGTCAACACTAACTGCTATTTTGAAGCTAGTTTGTTTCACACTAAATGTTGTTAAATTGCACCATCTCTACTTACACTACAACTTAATGTAACGTTTCACCCTGTGCAGCATTTAGGTAAAATTGGAGAGAATGACACTACAGTAAATTCTTAACTAATCTTAACTATGTTGTCAGTCAGTAACTTGATTGGTGCAACCTGTCCAACTAAGATATAGCATAACTTCCATACTATGGTCAAACTAAGCCACATCTAAACTTGCATAAGCACCTCCAGAGAGAATTCGGACGATCAGACCCTCAATAATGTTTGGTGTACATTTTTACCTGAATTAGACATGTCTATGCCATGCAACAATATAAATTTGTCAACCATTAGAGATTTTGCTGTGCTGTGTTTTGCACAAATGTGATGAAATACTTTTGATGGGTTAGGCAAAATCAGACATTCTGGTCTAGTTATTTTATCCATTAACAGTTTCTCTTTGATTTTCAGGATATTTGCTTTATCACTATGTATATACATCTTATTGTGATATAAAATTACATATACCATGATAAGAGGACTGTATCGATTTCTCCAACCCCTAGCCCACACCTAGGACACTGCCAGTTTAATTGAGGTTTAACCACAGTTCTTTGGCACATACAGCCTGTTAATGTACAGAGTCTAGCATGACGTGTCCAGGATGATGAGTGTTAGTTGATGGTGTGTCTGTGCTGCAGTGTACATGTGGCTTCTGCGGGATGGGAAGTTGTGTATACATGGAGTGTGTATGTAAGCATCTAACCTTTACAAAGTGTGCCAATATTTCCAGAGTTGAAATCGTTCTGCTCTGGCTTCTGTTTCTCCCCATCTTTCAATACAAGGGTTTGTTTATGAAGCCCACTTCTGTGTGTGCGTGTGTGTGTGTGCGCGTGCGTGCGTGCGTGCGTCAGGGGAAATGAGTAAAACCTCCAAACTAACAGAGGTGCGTTCAGAGCAAGAACACAGAGCGCCTTAACACCACCAGAAGGCAACACACTCCCACCTTTATACACTTCATACACACTGGCAGCCAACATATGCCTGCCCACACACATTACAGAATGTAAAACACATGTACATGCACACCCACGAATACACACGCCTGCATCTACACTCAGGAGACCATAAAACACACACGCATACTGCGAAACCCTGGTTTTAGAGGGCACACTTCAGCCCTCTGTTCACCAACCTCTCCTCCCCCAAAACACACACGACCTCTGTCATCCCTGCCCCTGCAAGCCAGGAGAGGAACCCCCCCCCCCCCCACACACACACACACATACTGCTTCAGGATCACAGGAGGCGATTGTACTGCTGAGCTGCAAGCAATGAGGCTCAATTACGCAATTCTCAGAAACAAATTAGACAAAAGCACTCCTGATGTCTGCGATTATGTGTGTTTGTGTGTGTGTGTATGTGTATGTGTGTGTGTGTACAGTGTACACCAAACAACAGGCCGTATAAGGAAACTGGGAGGGGGGCAGGGGCGGGGGGGGGGGGGGGTGTCAGGGCTCTATTCATTTTATGTTGATCTTTGACTTGCACTAAAAGTAACTCTTCTTGCTAACAAAAATGGGCCTACCAGCATCACTAAAGCTGACTAGTTAACACGTTATATCTCGTTTTTTTAATTCGTTGGAAGTCTCCTGGACAAGAAACAGTCAGGCACATAATCCCCCTGTAATACCACAACATGTCATTTTTACACTTCAGTTTTTGCTAAGCTAAGCTAACCGGCTACTGGTTGTAGCTTCATTTTGAACAGTGACTGTGTTCTCAGAAATTAAAAACCATTTATATTTTACCAATCGGCCCATCCATAAAAACCTCTGTGTATCTTAAAGCTGGGATAGGCAAAATCTGTGCAACCTATGCAAAACCTTCCACCGCTCTCTGCTGCCCCTTCCACCAAACCCACAACTTCGATCGGCAGCCACCGGAATAGGTTCCCCTGTGAAACCTTATCCCTCGTAGGGCTCCCTCTCCACGGCGTGAGCCTCACCGAGACCGCGGTCCCTCCCGCCGTGGCTTGTCTACTCAAAGACGCCCCTGCAGCGCTTCGCGGCCACAGAGCAGAGCGCCCCAGGCTTCAGAGGCAGCTGCAACACCGTCCAGCAGCGGGATGAGAGGCTAGTACACCACACACACACACACACACACACACACACACCACTGTCCCCCCTCAAAAGTTATTTCCCACTGTTTGTCATCATGCCTCTTTACCACATCAATACGAGCGCCATGGCATCGAACATAATGAGCTGAAGCTCTGTGTGGAGCCGGGACGTATTGTTTTGTGCTATACGCCGCTGTAGGCAAAGGAAGTGTTGGAAATTCTTCACAAGTTGCAGGATTTTCCGCCATTGAATGTCTGAAGGGACGTGCACGCGCATCTGCATTTGTAGCTCAGCCAATACGAACGCACCGTCTCTCTGAAATAACCTATGATTGGTCAAAGTCTCCCGTCACGGGATAGATTTTCTGAAGCCTGAAAACAGAGCCAAGAGGAGGGGCAGAAGTAGAGGTTTGCTCTCAGACCACTTGAATTANGAAAGTGAGTTTGCAAGCCTGTGTCTGAATGCACAGACTTGCAAAAGTCTGAGACAGAAGAGTTTGTAGACAGAAAACAAAATGTACAAGTCTATAAAACTAAGCTTATAGATACAAACATAAATGTACAAAACCCTGTTTTCAAGTACACCTTTTAGAATGATATAATATTCCATAGGTGAGAAAGACATGGCACAAGGCTGACAGAAATGTTCATAACCTCAGGATAGAACCACATCTAAGGCTTTTTAAAAGTAACATTTCATTTTTCAAGTCGTCAGCTGCTCCATCATGATAACAGAGCACAGAAATAAAGAGTATGGTAAAATTAAGCAATACTAAGCAATACAAATATAACAAAGAAGACCTGATAACGTGATTTTTAGCCCACAATGAAGAGCCTGGATTGAATATTGATAGCTTTATAACTGAATGGTAACAATTAGATAACTGTACTTATACCATTGAATCAGGCTTTCACCGTCTGAAGGGACGTGCACGCGCATCTGCATTTGTAGCTCAGCCAATACGAGCGCACCGTTGCTCTGAAATAACCTATGATTGGCCAAAGTCTCCCGTCACGGGATAGATTTTCTGAAGCCTGAAAACAGAGCCAAGAGGAGGGGCAGAAGTAGAGGTTTGCTCTCAGACCACTTGAATTATAATATGCTGGACGGTTATTATGGAATTTTTGCCCAATGACGCCAAAAAAAATACTGCCTACCCCAACTTTAACCTAAATTTAATCTAAACCCAAACTAGCTTCCTTCATAAGTGAGGACTTAAAAACGTCCCCCTTTAATAGGACTTTTCTCATTTTGCTGTCCTTGTGAAGACGTGGTAAAACAGCATGCACACAAACACCTCCTCTTAACCTCTCTTCACATCTAAACAGTCACAAAGAGACATTTATACAGCCCATGCTGTGGCAGGCTTTGGCCTTTACTGCTGGCCCTGTGTTAATTCAGCAGAATACACTGTGGGCTCTGTGCGGCGCTCTATGAAAAGCCTTGTGTGTGTTTGTGTGTTACATGGAGAGGGGATGGATGCATGGACGTGGCTATGGTTTTAAGAGCAGCTTAATAACTGTGTGTTTGTTAAAAAGACACCTAGTATTTGCTTCCAAACATGAAAGGAAAGTGAAATGTTAGCGTAGTGCTTGGAAGCGGGAAATGCTGACCGAGAGTCAATAAGCATGTGGAGGGTTTAAAATCCTTCCTCTAAGGGCTAGAAAATGATTTTATATTGGTTTGGGAATAGTAACGCATGCACATGGATATTAAGTGTTCTCTAATGTCAGTGTTAAAGTTCAATGAATGCAAGTTGGTGAAGGCTGATATGGTAGCAGCTGTACATAGTCAATCTTTTGCCATGATATTAAGTTACTTTATGTTTAACAATGTTCTTGACATGTTATTCTTGGCAGGACAGAAAACCTTCTGACACGCTATTTAAACATCGTTCAAACTCTCCACTGAAACCCAGGCTTTGCTGAAATAAATAAATAAATACACATATAGGCTAACCCTAGCCCTCATGCAAACTGGGTTCTGTTGTTGTCAGGTTTGACACAATGCAGCAGAGAAACTTAAGCTACAGACCAAATGACTACAGGCAAACAGGCTGAATTTAACTAAAATACTTGACAACCGTTATCTCCAACTATTCCACTTTCCCATATTACACTTAAAGTCGAGATAAAACATAATTTCGAGAGTATCTAGCTTCCGTATCATGACGTATTTCCCAGGGAAACAGGATAGACAGGCGGGACATAACGTTGGGGGGAATTTGATTTGAATGTTAAAAAGCGGGTGTGTCATAAGAAACATGGAGAATTACAGTGATTCAGACTTGGATGCTAGCCTCCATGCAACGGTAGAGGACTACTCGCCTCCTTCAACACCTTCATCACCCCCATTACCAGAGCAGGCAGACAGGCCCATAACCACGTTTTCTGGGGAAACGGAACAAGGTTTGAGGTGGCAAACATCTGAAGACACATCATTGATGTGTGCCGCTAAAAGCTGAAGATTGACTGATAGGTGGATGTCATGATATTATTGGTTGAAATTGGTTGGTTCAAACTTAGGTAAGCACACGGCATATTTTGTTTTACAGGAAGAGCATATATTTCTAAATAGGTGCACAAAATGACCACAGATGTGATCTAAAAGGCTTAAAAAGGCCTTTTTCATTCCATCTTGACTTTAAAGCAGGTAAATCAGTTTGCACAGTTAAATGATAAAGATAACAGTAATAAATCAGAACAGTCCAGAAAAAGGTCAATATACAATAATCAAAAAAGCAGATAAAACATCATAGTCCCACAGAGAAACCCTGGAGCGAAAGTGGGACCAAAAAAACGTGTTTTGCTGACCTAACATTTTAATGAACTGTGTTACACTGTCTAGGGGTTAAAATAGCAAAAGTGCAATCAGACTTTAATTTGAGTCTGCTCCGTGCAACATCTAACTTTTCCTAATGAGAAGAGCCCTGAGGCATGAGGGTCTCATGGCAGAGATCAGACATGAACTGCAGTGGGAGAACAAGCAGAGCTGTTGCCAGGGTTGAGCTGACATGGGGCCAGTAAAGGGAAATTTGTTGAGACGGACAAGAGCCTAGCTGATGCCTGCCTTCAGGATCACTTACAGGTGTGAAAGGGCTTTACAGCTTATGCCACAACACAAGGATGTATAGTCGTTCTGTCTAGACAGTAACACATGAATGACTTTTCCTGAAGAAGTTAATGACAGAGAAGATTGTATTCTGGGGAGGACTGGGTTATATTCTTCACATGGTAAAGGTTAAAAGGTTATTAACATAACCCTGGGTCTCTGTTTTCTGAGGCTGATACCGGTATCGATAGTAGAGTAAAAAAAAAACAAAACACTAGAATCACCGCCCTGCCGTTGTATGCCTCAGCCAGCCAGCCAAGTTGCAGTTTATATTACAATTTAATCTCAAACTAATAATATAAAAAGGCTGTGAAGCATCTGCTCAAATGTTGTATTGGAATCAATTCAGATTGTGATTTCCATCCACAACCAGCACTGTACTGATCACATGTACAATAAATATGAAATTAATTTCAGTACATTATGTCAGATAAACATTGTTTGGGCCAGATCAAGTTTTTAATTAAGCATATCAACCTCATATAGACATCAAATCAGAGTTTTTTACATTAATATAAAATTGTAAACAATATAAAATTCAACTTCAAGTGATCAAATAATAATATTTTGTTGTACATTAGTGACATCCAAACCCTAACCCAAACCATAACAAAGACTATTAATTCAAAGCCATGTGGGTAAGAAGTGGCTCTGGAAAGTTGCCATTTACACAATGCAAACCTCTGGCTTTTTCCAAGTGGGGAAAACAGTCATTACCAGCGTGGAGAGACACATAAGCATCCGACTGTACAAACAAATGCATGTGCGTGTGTGTGTGTGTGTTTGTTGGCAATATTAACATTTAAGAGAGACAGGAAGGGAAAGAGTGAGAGGAGGAGAAATGGTTTAATATTGTGGTGTATTCTGTACTTAGAAGCTGTCTGGATTTCTGTGGGAAAACAGTGTGTGTTTGCATCTTCAAAATGCCAACTTGCCCTTGATGTTAGCTTTGCTCTGCACGTTTGTGTTTGTCCACAAGGTTTATAAGTGTTTAATAAGCCCAAAGGTGGTAGAGTTTTTTATGCATTGTGTTATGGATTATATTTACTTTTGAGTTTTCTAACCTTTCCTACAATATGTTCACAATTCAATTCATTTTTCCTTTCAGAACGTTGTAGTGCTGTTTATAACCCTCTCTATTGTTTTTAATGTTAAAATTGTGGCTGACGTGATGTTTAACACCACTATTTGCAATATTTTTGTTATATCTTATTTTCGGCACTGTATAATCATCCTAAATCCCCCACAAGGACAATTTGACTTTTACATTTTATTACTTCTTTAAGGGAGTTCTTTCTTGTCCATTAAACATGAAAATCACCACTTTGGAGTTAAACATTTTTCACACAACAGTAGTGATATGTACTGTATGTGCACATGGCCTCAGTGTGAGTGCTTCTCTTCGGTGCTTCTCTGTGCATTTCTGTGTTAATACCTTCACCTCTGTGTGTGTGTGTGTGTGTCTGTTTGTGGTAAAGGCGGGACTCACTGTCTGCTGCCGTGCTGCCATTGGGCAGCAAGCCCAGATCAACAACCATGCCGTCCAGACAGACGTTGAGCTCGCCTCCCGCTACAACTGAGCCTTTGTTCTCTGTCTGCAGCACCAGACTCAGCTGGACGTTCTCCACTAGGAGAGAGAGAGAGAGACAGAGAGAGACAGAGAGAGAGAGAGACAGAGAGAGAGAGAGACAGAGACAGAGAGAGACAGAGACAGAGAGAGAGAGAGACAGAGACAGAGAGAGAGAGAGAGAGAGAGAGAGACAGAGAGAGGACAAAGGTGGTGGGGAGGGGTAGAAAGGTAGAGTATAGAGAGAAGGAAGGGAGGAAATCGGACATCCTCTGTTATTGCTCTAAAACCAGAACCACAGTGTATTATCTTCTAACAGTGGAGGGCCACCCTGCTGAGACATTTGTGACCAGAACAAGTATTAGATTAACAAAAACTAGCCAACAGAGTTAATATTTTATCTTCATGAACAATGCTCATCATATCATCATCATCAATCATAGTGGTTTCAGAAGCAGAAGAAAACTGTCCTATTGACTACTAACTAAATTGTTCCATAGCGCCGTGTACAGAAAACTGTCAAGTGCTGCAAGATGGCACTGGACCGATTGAACTTCTTCTATAATCAGACATCTGATTTAAATATTTTAACTGTATTTTATTCAGGTAAAATATAGTTTCAGTATCAGTACCAAAACTCACATCTGCTAGTGGCACTGGTATTAAAAACTTGAATAGCAAAAATTTGAATATCCTGTAATGCACATCTTTTAACGTGGGTGGCATATGATGGGAAATTTAATCTTGGCAGGTTTAAGCAATGGACCCCTAAGGGCAATACATCACATTGCTCAATCTCCTCCAACACAGGATAAGACAGCTTCCAGTAAGTCACTGATGCCAGTTAAAACAAGAGCAAGATTTGTTTAGATATCAACAAGTTAGTCACCATTTTGAAAGAAACATAAGAATTCCAGAGGAAATCTGAATGAGTCAGGTAAATGTATTGAAGCTCGGGACAAGGGAGGGAATTCTCCTGAAGAATATTATCAGGCGTTTCATTACTCCAAAGATAAAATGTTTACAGAGTGGCAGACCAGAATATGTTCACTGCAGGACATTGTGTGACATTTTAGTGGTACATGGTAATATTTTGTACAAGTTTTTTTGTCTCAACAGAGTGCTGCAGGAATAAGTCCTAAAACTCTGAAATGAGTTAGCATGTTTACGCTTCCTGTTCCCTCGTCTCAAAGTCAGTGGGTTTCTTGAATGGGTTTTTGGTTAGATGCCTGAAATAAGGTCTGTGGTGAACACAAGCTTAAGACATGTTCACGTTTTGCTCTACAACATAAAATACATCAGTAAATACCCCATTTGTGAATTTTGAGGCTTTTACGTGTCCTTAAAAAGGCGGTTGCTAACAAGTGGCTAAATGAGACTACAGAGGTTGTCGGGGACATTAAATGTCATCATGCCGAACACAGAAACTCATCTACTCACCCGTCCACCTTCACAGCCTCGTTGTGTTTATACTCGTTCTCAAAGATTGCGACCGTGGTGTAGTTCGTCTATAGTGCGACGTTATCTTTTTACTGCTGGCGATTGCATTTACGCTTCAAAAATCATAAAAATGATTTGTGAAGATTATCTTGCTGAACAAAACGTGTAAGTATCATCAACTTCTGTCGCCACAGAGCTTATTTTCGGCAGTTATCCAAAATCCAATGGAAAAATTGCATTGGATTTTTGTCGAGGGAACCAGGGCGATGCCAACTTCCAGGTTGGCCTACAAAAATACATCATCCCTGCAGCACTCTATTTTAAAGATATCCTGTTTATCCTTTGCTATCAATATCCCATGATCCATTGTTATCACCATTTTGTGGACAACTTCTGGTGAAAAAATAAATATTTGACTTTCTGAGTTTACAAGGAGCACCCGAACACATCCTTAGTTTTTCTTCTCTGTGAGGCTCTTATTTGGAGAGGAGCAGGTTCAGAGCTTCGGGAAGAAAACACTTTCATTAGCCACACAGGGCACACTTGGTCTCCTCTCCGTCTTTTTATCCCCTTTCCTCTATCATCTTATTCTCTTTACTTTTTCTTTCTTTTCAAATTCTGTATCTGAAATATATTTCTTGCAAGCCTGCGGTAAATTCACACCTGTTCTCATATGTTGATATACTGCTTAGAAGTTAAACACTGTGGAGAAATATATTATTTTCTTAAAAAAAAAAAGTGTGTGTATGTGTGTGTCCTTACTCTTGCCATCGTGTGTGCGCAGCGTGTCCAGCAGGTCTATGGTGGCGCTGCCCAGTAGCTCCTTCCTCAAGGTGTGGCAGCTCCACAGCTTCAGATCCAGACGACTCTGAGGCGTCACATTTCTGTGAAACAGAAGGCAACACGAATGCATGCGCACACACACACACACACTATCAATTGATGCATGTTACCACACCAACACACATCATTTAAAAATACAACAAATACTGCATATCAGCACATTAAACATTAACCTAATCAATCCGCATGAATACTTGCATGAAAAACACACTAAGTACAAATTGACACAATCATTTTGCTTTTCTACATTTTATTATTGAATCCTGTTTTACATTCCTTATTTTCCTTCATACCTTCTGCTCCTGTAACCATCTTGAGGTTTTTGAAAAAGAAATTTTTGAAATTAGACTTTTACTTTTAATAAACTGGATTTTTACAGCAGAACCAGCTGAACTTCCTTCAGTACACATAGAACATCAGAGTAGGATGCATACAATGGATTTTTATGTTCTATATAATTGTTTGAACAAGTTTACAGTCAATAAAATGCAGGACTGTACAAAAGTCAGCGTGTGTGTTTGTGTGTGGGTAACGGTGTTCTCACAGGGTGAGGTCTTCATTCCACTGCAGCTCAAGGTGTCCACTGCGTTTGCCTGTTTTTTTGGTTTCACTGGTCAGGCCGTCGGCGGTCACCTCGACGAAGGAGCTGAGCCGAGATTGACGGTTTGGCAGCTTGGGAGACTGGGGCTTCGCTGAAACCACTGAGAATGCACACACACACACACACACACACAGTTTAGAGTTCGAGTGTCACAAGAAAACAAGCAGAGTTGACTGTGGCCACAGTTCAACCACAATAAGGAAACGCATTTCTCCTTCATATGTGTGTTAAGGTCAAAGGTTTAGCTTTCATATCAGCAACACCTTACCAACAATTTCTTTTAAATAATATGCTGTCCATCTCTGTGCCAACCAGTGAGATGGGGCCCCTAAAATTAGGTCATCTGCAAACAGAAGGCCTGTAATTTGAGTATCTAACAGAAGAGACACAAACCAGCTCATCCAAAACACAGCAGCCAGCACCCTCACATCTACACGCAGAGACAAAAATATTACTCCACCAGCACTTCAATGACTTAATTGGCTCACAGTGAAATACAGATTCATTTTTGAACTTCTCAACCGACTACAACCCACTCAGACCTCTCTGGTTATTAGATGGTAGTCGTTAACTGTGCGTAGAATAAGATCTGGTGTTGGCCTCCCCACCACCTTTGTCCTCTACCTTATTTTAGTTATTCTGGTCCTCTGGTTTAATTCACAGTTTTAATAATTTCCTACTTATCCCCCAACATACCATTATTACACAGTTTGAGTTACTGACCATTATAGCAGAGTCAAAATAATCTTTGAAATCTGCAAGAAATGTCTGTGCCAACCATCTACCTCTGATCTCATGTCAGTTTCAGTGCTCAGGTAGTTACTGTGTTATGTGCTAAAGGGCAGCTATGTGGCACATCATAACTTACTGTTATCACAGCCTCATATACCAGCAGTAAAGTGAAAGCAGCTCAGCTCAGGAAGCTCAGTTGGATAAAGGGCAGACATTTTTATTTATCTTTTTTGTGGTAACACTTTCTATGAAGCCCATGTCTATAATGCACTATATACATACACATATACATGCTTTATAATCTGCTCATAGCCCTGTATAATTATAGTTATAAGCACTCATAAATATTCATAATGCTTTATAACAATAATCATAACACAAGTACCGTAATACTTTATAATTGCTGGTCACTCACTGATATTTTTTTTGCAAGGATCATAGTGTATTATAATTCCCATAGTTGTAATACATTATAATCATTTCATAATGCATTATAATGTGATTAGAAGTTACTCTAAGTGGTCACTGGGTGCTTTAAATTGCAAATGTTTTTCCAAAAATTGTGCTGTTTTTTGTTATCTGAGGTCCTATTTTTCCCCATTGCATTGCCTTGTGGGAAAGTCTCCAGTTTGGGGTTTCGAGGTCTGCATAATGACTGTTCTGAGTATACTTCATTTTGTTACTTAGCCTGTGTGAACACACGTCATACTCAAAACCTGCTTGTAATTAGCATGCCGTATCAATTTCGGATGCAACTTTTTGTTGGTGGTAGGGCAGGCAAACAGACAAATATAAACATCGCCCTCTTGTGGAAGAAAGAAAGACATCTGCGGTACCCCTTTAATTCATTTTCATGAGACTGGGGTGAACATAATGAAATGGTCATGACTAGGCCTCAATGTAAAAAAAATACCAGAAACCAATGTTTGGACACTGGAGGCCTGGCCAGTGGCCATGACTTTTCAAGGACTTTCAATACCTACATCAGAGTGTTCCTGCAGCCTAAAAATACATTGTTTTCTGGTTTATTCATGCTGTGATTCAGTTTCCTCACCGGGTGGACTGTCACACCCTAATGACATGAATGCATGAAACGAAATGGACAACTGCTGTGTAACACTCATGTAAAATGAAACTTTGTGAAACTTCCTGATATTTCCTGGCTTCTTACAGAGAATGTATTAATCGTTCTGACCCTTTCTGAATACGCCACTCTATATTTCATGATATTTCACTGAATCTCAGCACTACTGGAAGCTCTGCAACTGTGGTAAAAGTCTACAGCTGGGCTTAGATGAGTTTAATGGCTTTGAATTCTTGTAGGCCTGCTGAAAATCTTGTTACAGCAAGTGTCAGTCATATGAGAGCCGATTTGTTCGTCCTGAATCACATCTGGATTGCAAACTGAAGAACACACAGCCTGCCAGTATTTCTCAAGGTGCGTCTGATTGGTTGGATGAATAAATGATGACAGAGAAAAGAGGCTTCTGTCTGTACTCCTTCCTAGAACAGACATGACATTAGCAGATCTGCACTGGCTGAGACAGGTTGACGATCTCTGAACTCATAAACATCTGGCAAAAAAACAAAACAAAACAGTGACTCATCCACAGTTCTCTGAAGAGGAGAAGGAAGTGACACAGAGAGGTGGAAGAAACGACACAGTGAGAGGAGGTAGGAGGGGTGGAGAAAAGGTAGACAGTGGTTGAGAGGAGATCAATAGTGAGGTAAATAAGGAGGTGAGTCAGAGCTCAAACGATCAACAGAAGGTTTGGTAGTGTACAAAAGAAAAATGAGGGCCTGATCACATTGTACTTTTTTGGCCTGTTTATAGAAAACAAGGCTTTTAGGAGACAGACACAAAAACCACTAAAGTGTAACTCCACCCTCAAATTCTGCTAGAACCCTCTTTCCCAGCATATTTTAAAAATGCAACAGAGGAGTGAGGGAACGAATAAGTATTTAAAATGTTATGAATTGCCAGCAATTGCTGGCCAGAAAGACGACTTGTTGCTCTGTAACTACTGGATGTGTAAATAAGCAACTGTTTGCAACACATTCGCCACATCAACTTGCAGTGTATGTTTGTGTTAAATTGACTTAGCTGTGCAAAATTAGAACGTATTAAGGTAATACATGTGTCTTATTTAAACCTGCATTAACAGATTTTTGGACACTTGGGGCAGCAGAGACAAGCTGTGAACGCAACATATGACACATTAATTTCCAGTCATGTTTTGGCCACCTGACAACCTGAAGTAAGCCTAATATTCACTCTGCTTTTAGCTCTGTTTTGGTCTCCACCACCTCCTAAGAAAAATACCTGGCTCTTTAGCTGCTAAATGCTCCACTATGTTCACCAGCTAGCTAGTCGCTAATGTTGTCTGCAGTTTGGTGTCGGACAGGTAGTGTACAGTGGGTTTATCAGCCTGTTTTTTATACTGAAAACAGCTACCTGCTGTGTCTGAAAACAACGCTATGAGACCTGTGAGAGTGAACCAAAACAGTAATGCTGCGGGCCATAAAACCAAAACAATGAGCCAAAACATGACTTGTATATCTGGTGGATGTGTAAAACCTTTTGCTAACATGTTTGACACATCAGCCGTATGTCAGACAGTGTTGCGTTCACAGCTTGTCTCTGCTGCCCCAAGTGTCCAAAAATCTGTTAATGCAGGTTTAAATAAGACACACTGTTTACCAAAGACAATAAAAAGCTCCACAGAGCTGAAGGTAACTGCAGAGTCACGTGATTAAACTCCGTGGGTTCTGCTCATTTTCCTTGACCTAAAAAAATAAGGCCCAAATCGTCATAAACCAAAACTATCCTTTAAAACAGCAGACGGAGTCATTTTTAACTACTGACTGTTCACCTCATTGAGACAACCCTTGTGTTTGTTTTACCATTGACTAGAAAAGTTTTAACATTATGTTAAAATGCAAAACTACAATGTGTGATGTCCTAAAAGGAAATACACACTGACATAATACTTTTTAAGTGCATAATACTTTTATCAGTCAACATAGTGTACTGCCGTGTCTCAATTTGCGTTCTTCCGTACTTACTGTACACTGTTGCGATTTAAAGTGCATAAATGTGTTCACACTGATAATTATAGCAAAATGCAGTGTACTATGAGTACCCGAATGGTATACTCACAACGGTCAAAAAGTTGAGTGTGGAACGCTGCACACTTCTCACCATGGATGTATAAAGAGAACTGGATACAGCATCGGAGGCGGGGCCCCGTTCGTTCCTATGAATGTTCCTCAGTGGCGCATGAAGCCAAAAAAGTTCGACTTCCTGGGTATAAAATTACCCAGATCTTCTGCATAGCTTCCGCGTTGTGCGGCCCATAGAGCAAGCACACTAGCACTTCCTTTAGCCCTGCCTCCCATTCACTGTCTCAGGCTCACTCACATGATTGGCAGTGACTCTATAACTCCGGATTCAGCTATTTATGCATTTTACAACTTTTAGGACATAGTGATTTAAATAATGGATATTTAAGTGTTCGTACTGACTAGTTTTGACCTAAAAAAAAAAATTATCCACTGATTTACATACGTCTCTTTCACAATATAAGTCTATGGGAAAAAGTCTCTTGGGGCCGTGACGGACCCGGAAGTTGTAATCACACGATTTGTCAAACTGGCTTCAAAGCCTGGCGCACTTCCTGGGGGCTTGCTTCTCACCCTCAATGGTCGCCATCTTGGCTACATAGCGGAAGGGGAGGGACCACCAACCTATGAAAATAGCACCCGCGGTTGCGATTGTTACGGTGAACACCGCACTAAAAGTACATTCATTTGTAATAAAATTGAAGTCAGGAATCAAGTGAGCAAACAAGCCAGCAGATAATTTGGCGGGAGACAATCGCGGTCAAATGTAGGCGATAATGCTCCGCCCGGTTGCAGTTCACCATTAAAAAGAAGAAGAAGAAGAAGAAGTGGTCAAATGATGCGATTGTCATGTCCTGTAGGTGCACAACGGCCGTGTTCAAAATTCAGCACTACGCAAGTAAGTACATAGTGTACACAGTTTACTACAGGGAAGGGTACTATAACTAAGTATCCGAGACACAGCATATGCTAAGGTGTTAGCATGGAGCACAAGAGGCAATAATCACCAGACGAGCATGGGCAATTATCATCATCACTCTACATTCACATTCAGTGCAGGTGAAAGTGGACCAAATCTGTGTTTTTACCCTCATATTGCAAGCATTTTTAAAGACAATGTGAGAGAAAAAATAAATCACACTGAATTTTCAGTTGTTACTTGGATCACAGCGTGCTGTGTTGATGAAAATTCATCAGAAATCATGTGAATTTTACATTAATCCAATGCAACATTTGTCATTCCTTTTTGCAGGCGACAGCTGCAATGGAGGTGTTCAGCTGCTGGACAGAGGGTTGTTAGACTGCATAATTATTTGGAAGGTTGTTTCAATACAAGCAAAACTTGAAGTGATGTAAATGAAAGCATAAAAAAAAAATGGAGGAAAAACTGGGCCACAGAAGAACAAAGCTGCAAGGTCAATGTAATGTTAAGAGCCTTTAAAATGTAAAGAAGTGGCAACATCACAATGAGCTAGAGTGTATTTTATCTGATCAACCAAGTTGTGAGCTACCTGAGCTGCGTTATGCTACCATTTGTGGTTGCTTTAGTCACTGTGAACCCATGTGAGCATCCTGGATATTACATACTGGCCAATGTTCCTTTGCACATGCAGGTCACTTCAAAATGGTGACTTGTTTTTACAACACAACACAGTGGTTCCCAAAAGTCACACAACATTTAGCTGACGCTATCTGATTTGTCTTAATGCCTTTCCGATTTTACAAATGCTGTGACACCGCTGCACAGCCTGTCTGAACAAGGTCTGAACAGCAAGTTAACAGTGCAAACAATGGGAGAGACAAAATGCAAAACCGCCTTTTAACCATCAGTAATGAGTGCAAAACTGACAAGAGGAATATGGTCTGTATGTTTATTTTCAAAAAGAAAGTGGCTAAAATTGAGAAAAAGGGGTTTCATAAGTTGGTGCGTCACACAAAGAGGATATTTACATGTTATAATGTCATGCAGCCTAATGTTCAGATGAATGAAAAAGAGGCATCTAACAGAAACTTTGAGATTAAACACACACATTTTTGCTTGTAACACTGCAGTATTGGAAATTCTCCTCTTTTGTCTTCATTTTGGAAGGTCGTGCCACATCATTATTGGTATCAGTATGTCCCAGTTAGTCAATGAGATGACAAAAAAACAACAACAGATAATTACCTTTCAAGATCAACTGAGACTTTTCAGTGGTCTGGGCACTGCCAGGTCTGCTCATGCTGGCAGCTGCCATGACCTCACAGCTCTGAAACACAACCACACACAATATCACAACATATTGTCGCTTCATTGCAACATTAAAACAACGCTTACAAAAAACAACATATATATTACAGGTGTATTTAGCAGGCTGGCCAAATACATTTCAATAAAGGCAGAGATTTGCCCCCCACCCATCAGACATAGTGAGTGCCAAGACTTTCATCAAACCCTGTCAACATCTCCTTGAGCAAAGTCAGAGATGTAGCCTGCTGGACTGAATGCAAAGGGAGCTGCATATATGCAAGGCCAAAACGCAGCAAACCTGAACTCTAGTCTGGAGATATTGTTAATATTAGTCTTTACTTTGTATAAACTGGTTTGTGGAGGGGAACCTCATCCTGTTAACAGTGTAACGCAACGTTACTTGCTGCAGCACCAAGGCGACTGCTGGTGGCATCTCACCTTAAGACCAGACAAAACCCAGTGATGCATGGCCACATGTGACCTGGCCATAATAAAAGCGAACTATGATGTATTAATCAAATGACCACCTGACCTGAGGTCCGGGCTGCAGACAAACCGATCAAAGCAATCACAACAAAAGCGCACAGACAGCATCTTCCGTCAACCCTGTGAAACAAGCTGACCGGCTACGTTAGCTAAAGCCGCTACTCGGTGGATGCTGGCTAAACTTCATATAGACTCAGAAAGGTTCAACGGTCCCTGCTAAGCAAATCCCATTGTCCCTGTATTTAAACACCCTTGGCTGCTGCGCACAAAACACAAACACGGAAGATGATCAAGGCATTTATATGCATCACTGTCAAGCGAGGCTACGAAAACATTGACTTCCGGTACTTTTTTCCACACTAAAACTCAACTGGCAATATAGCCATGTTGCAAAATGTTACGACCAATACAATGCATATAACAGAAACAACCCACTAAACTTTGAGGCGAATCTTTACTGAAAAAACATAGCACTCCGTAGCTCTCCGCAATGTACAGCCCACGATACGTGTTTTCTCACCACTTTTGCAGGGTTTTTTTTTGGGGGGGGGGTTACATTTGTGTTGAAGGGGAAGTCGCGACATGTCCGGTCCGATGTGGCTACTTCTGGCTAACTTGACCTACAATAAGCTAACTATTAGCGAGCAAGCTTCGTAGGGGTATTTTACAAAAGGACATGCCGATAAAACATGTTCTAATCACCTGACAACAACTAAAGCTACATTGGTAGTTACGTGGTTCATGTCAGAATACGCTATATCTATTAAAACACTAACAAATCAGGCTTAAATGTAGTCTTTCTCGTACCTTTTTCAGCTGTGCTTCGCTGCTGTCGCTAGTGAACTTTCATTTCCGCCTCAGTGACAATACCACGTGACCCAGGGAA
The DNA here is from genome assembly GCA_002120245.1 of Maccullochella peelii. Lineage (NCBI taxonomy): Eukaryota > Metazoa > Chordata > Actinopteri > Centrarchiformes > Percichthyidae > Maccullochella > Maccullochella peelii. The sequence goes on along the minus strand of LKNJ01001236.1, from coordinate 86,622 downwards.
CGTCTTTTTCATTGCACAAAGGATTGTGGGTAATAAACAATGCTAAACATCATCACTTGTTTATTTCAAATTAAAGTGACGCTTCACTTTACTTGCAGATAAAATAGACTATACAGCAAAAGTATAAAAAAAGTGCATAATCTGTAAGAACAATACCCCCATTCTGGTGCAAGGCATGCCAGATGCCCCTGTGTGTGATTGTGGACAGGAACTGCCATGATGTATATCGTGTTTAGGGATATGCATTGACAGGAAAAAAAAATTACAATTCATAAGCAAAAATACGCCCATGGATTAACTCATAAACAGAAGAAGCTAGAAGCTTCACATAACTTCTAACACTATCCAAAGACATGTGTGCAACTTTCTATGTTGAGCTTTTATTTCGATATTATGGTTTGCAGTGCTGTTTTGAATAAAATATGCAAACATTTCCATAAAAAGTTTTTTTTAATAGGCTAATATCCCCTATTATAGTATATAGAAGTCTTTATTGAGTGACATATTCAATTAGCTGAGGTTGTATTGATTCTGGGATGTGTTAAAACTTGAAACTGTAAAAAATGACAGCTTTATAAGGCAAAACACAAAGGCATGCAAAAACAGAAAGGTCTTAATGTGGGTCTCAGAGGGTTAAAACACACAGTTATACAGGTTAAATATTATAAATGTGGAATCATTTAATTAGTTGTATTGTGAATTAAAAACTGGCTACAGTGACTAATACAGTAATACATGTAATAATGTGCAGTTTGTTCAGTAAAAGTTTGAAAGTTGAAATGTGATGTTCCGGTCATTTTTGTAGAAGTTACAGTTAAGTTCCCACAGGCAACTGCTGCAAGACTACATTAAACATAGTCATCTGACCCATTGCTAATATAACAATACTGATTAGAGCAGCTTTATCACTCTGAGAGGAGAATGTCTGGCCTTTCATTCAAAGTTAAAATATTTCCTTACAGTAATGATGTAAATGATGACACCATTTGAGTAGCCTAGGCAGGTTTATATAAAGTCTGTTACAGCAAAGAACCGTGGCTGTACTCACAAAGTATTTTCTTAACACCAGCTAGCCGAATTTCCTTTTCAGACCTACAGTATGTTTACAAAGCTGCTAATAGCAACTTTTACTAAGAATAGTGATAAGACAAAACTGTACCCTTTGTCCGACCCTATTGCTATGGATGGATGTTTCACAAATTAACTTATTTTGAGAGCTATACTGTTGTCGTTTTCACAGCTAAGATGTTTGTGTGCTGAATATAACTGTAATTTCATAATAATTTCAAATTGTCACTACTGTAGACATATGACACCTCCTCCTGCAACACCTCCTCATGACCCCCCAACAGAGCCATGGAGGCCTGTGAGGAGGAAAGGGATGAAGCCCACCTACAGCCAAGAAGAACTGGCCTTGTCCTGCGTTACATTACTTTAAATTACATTAATTTGGCTTTTGTTCAAAGAAACTAACAATAAGTGCATTCAACCTCTGTAGGAATAAGAGCTGGTTTTTAAGGGCATCCCTCCCAAGCAACTAAGAGCTTGTTCAGTGCTACAGTAGTTCCTAGAGATATTTTTGATTTCTCAGTTTTCAGCCTGTGGTGGAAGATGGACAGGGATTTGGTTGTCCTGACTTCAGTGGGAGTTGAATCCACCACAGTGAGACCAGGACAGACAAGAGCCTTAACTGAGATAAGCGATCTCAGGGTCCTCAGAGTGATGAGGCAGCCAATCATTCAGAGGCAGAGTCCAATGGGTGTGCAGGACTCTAGGGTTTGACTATGGTTTGGAGGTAGGATGGAGCAGTTCCCTTCACTGCCCTCTAGTTTAGCACCACAGTCTTGAACTGGATGGTTCCTTGCTGTCCAGGGTGGCATCGCCACAGTAATGTCAACGACACTGAAAAAATTAAAGCATTGTCCTGAATCAGAGACAACAAACCTCACTGACAACAGTTAACAGTATAGGAGGGGTGTAGATAGCATGTTTTGTGTATTATCCACAGTAACATGGACATTGTTTCTGGCAAGAGAAGTTGCTGTTGAATTTTTAGCCACACTAGCAGCATGGTTCCGGGGATGACAATGTTGGTCTATCAGCTGGTCTGTCCACCACTTCCAGACTGACATAGCCCAACAAATGACATTCATGGCCCTCAGAGGATTAATCCTACATTTTATCCTTCTTCTAAACCTGAAGCGTCTCTACCACCACTGCTTTCGTTTCTTTTTTTTACCGGTAAGCCCCTGAAAACACAAAAAGATATATTTTATTTTTCTTCTAAAGCAAATTTTGAAGCAATCTAAAACTCATGATACAACAAGCCATTGAAAGAAGAGTCCAGCATTATAGGGAAATAGCCTATGCTTGTTTGCCATCAAATCCACAGAGAAGTGACAGCATTGTTTGTTTGTTCAAATGCCTTAAATGACCTGTTCTTTCATTTACCCGACAAGGACTTCTAGCAGCTGTGCAAATAACAACTGTTGTCTGTCAGGAACAAAGACAGACATAGCGTGACATTGTTATACCGCTCTTACGAAGGAAGTCGGGGTGGATGTTTCAGTAAGCATGCGACTTTGACCTGCCAACAGTTAACCTTGTTTTCGTTGAACCATGGCTATGATTGTTCCCTAACCTTGATCAAGTAAACCCAACAATCCTTAACCATAGAAGTTGCAGAACAGTCATTTTAATGGTTTTGGAAGTAACTGAAACATGATGTCCCCCTGCCGATAGGGGAGTCTGGTCAGAAAACGCTTATACGGCTGGTTTTCAAAGGTGACCCATTTTGTCATTTAGTTTGGAGAATTTGTTGGACAAAACCAATGCCATGTCTTTGTGCATTCACTGCAAATATAGGTCCAAAATATGTTTAGCTTAGCTTGGCACAAAGACTGGAAGCAAGGTGAGTATTTGATGAGTATGGGCTCTTAAATTACTCTCTGTTTGGTCCGCGATATTTGCCCAGTGCTTATCGCTGCGTTGATTGGACAGCTGTTCTGGCAAAAAACCCTGCGCAAAGGCGTTCAAACAAGCCAGTGGGTGAGTGAAAGAGTGTGTGTTCATGTATATATTTGGTGTGAGTATGGGTGATCATGTGTAGATTTGTCTGTGTATGTGTGTGTGTGTTCATGTATTGGCTATGTGTCTGGAGTAGGATAGGTTCTTGTGTTCTTTTGTTTCTTTTTATTTATTTCTGGTTCTTGCTACCTGTGAACATTCAATAAAATGGTGTAGTTTTGATATTGGAAACATGTTTTTGACTTTCATTAGTGAATGAACCTGTGTGCCCTCTATTGGGTGTCTAAGATGTGAAATTGTGAGTATTTCCCAGGGTGGCGTAGTCAGGCTATATCCTTAAATCTTAGAAGATAAGGTCCCGCTCCCGCCACATGTGTAAGGTGCACAATCTGTTAAACCCTGATGGTGAATTGAGTCCAAATATGTGCACATAAAGTGCGCGTATGCGTGATTAAGCCCATGGACCATGGCATCAAAATCTCACTCCAGCCAGGTACCCAAAGTTGGCAACTCTGATACAAACAGAAAATGTAACAATGACAAATTGTGATTTTACGGGAGTCATGTGACTATTTTTGACAAATAACAGTTCTCTGTCCATCCAGCATTTCTGTGCAGCGTCTCCAAGGTGCATAGATAAGGGGAAGTCTTATTGTAACTTCATTGTCAGTGTTTCGGCTCATGGCCCTGATGAAGACGCACTCACCATGGAAGAACACCACACCAACATCATCCAGTCGATGACCCCGATGAAGACCACAAGCTGAAATACATTGGTATGACAATAAAGTTGTTCTGTATACTAAGGGTTGCTGGAGTTTTGACCTCTTTGGTATTTTTGAAGAGAGCCAAGCTGTTTCCCCCTTCTTCCAGTTTTTATGCTAAGCTAGGCTAATCGCCTCCTGGCTCAAGCTCCAAACTAAACATACAGCTATGACAGTGGTATCGATCTTATGATAACTCAAGAAAGTGAATAAGCGTATTCCCCAAATTGTTTAAATGTTTCTTATGTTAGGCAGAGGCTACAGTAACAACCTTAATTTCCCCTGCATCCAGTCTTTGTGCTTAGTTAGTAGTAGTAGTAGTAGTATAGAGTAGTAGTATATCTGTACCCAATGCAGAGATTTAACCAAAATCTATCTTCTTATCTTAGTCCTGGTAAGACGTCAAACAAAAATATTTCCTTAAAATGTTAATTTAACCCAAAGCAAAAAAGTCAGTAGAGACTGTCTACCTGCTGGGTGTCCTCTTTGGTCAGACATGTGATCTCCTCCTCCAGTGCGCTGATCTTCTGTCTCCACTCTTTTTCTTTTTGGAGCCACATCTTCTCCAGCTCGTTCTTTCTCTCCATCTCTTGCACTCTCCTCTGCCAGCTCGCCTCATTTTCAGCCAGCTCCTTCCTGTAGCTCTCCTCCACAGCGTTACTGTCACATCCTTGTGTGTGTTTTTATTTTGAAATCACTTCGTGTCTTGTCGTTTCAGTTCCTGCCTCTGACTGGTTCCGGCTCAACAGGATCATGGCATTTCTCTGCTCCCCTGTGACAGCCATCACTTTGTCAATCAAGCTGGAGACTAAGCTTCTCTTTTTCATCATCTCCTCCCCCAGCTGGCTCACTCTCCAGTGCCACTTTTCTTCGGATTCCCTCAGTTCTGTGGCAGCATTCTCCTCTCTGACCCTGATCACCTCTCTCCAGCGATCTTCCATGGCAGAAAGCCTTGCAGCACTCTCCCCTCTCTGAATGCAAAGACTTTCTTCAAGAGAGGTGATTTCTCTCTCGACTTGTCTCCTGCCTTCGTAGAGCTCTCTCTTTTGCTCTCTCTTGGATTCTCTCACCTCCTCCATGTGGTGGCTGTGTGACTGAGCAACCAACAGCTTGATGCTAAAACTACTTATTTCTCCCAGCTGTTCTCTGCTGAGGTCTTGCCAGATTTGTTTCTCCTCTTGGAAGTCCTCCTCCATCTTCTTTATCCTGGCCTCCATCTCTTCCTTCTCCTTCTTGGCCTGGGTGTAAAGGCTCGTCGGCTCTTCCAGCGCTTCAGAGGTGCTGAGCTCCGTCACCGTCAGCCTGACATTCTCCTGCCTCAGGGCGACGTTCTCACAGGTCAGCTTCTTGACCATATCCCGAGCTGAGAGAAGAGCTTGATGAAGAGGGTGCACGAGTGATTTGAGAGACTCTGTAAGGTGTTGTCCCTTGTCATGACCTTGCACCTCTTTTGCACCGTCTTCACTGGCTGCAGGCGGAATCACTGGCGCACGCCACAAGCCAAAAAAAGGGCCGAGCACAGTGGCTCCGGAAAGACTGCAGTTTGGGAAGATAAAAATAGATGCAGGACACCGGTAGCCTACCTCTTCATTTGAGTGTAGAGGTTTTGAGTGTACAGTGGATGTCTGAAACACCGGTTCCCAAAGTGGGTGTCTTGAGGTTTGGCCAATGGTGCTGCAAGATTTATTTGTTCACTGTACATATTTATAATAACGTTTCATCACACAAAACACAAAAAAATGAGGCGACATTTATATTAAAGGGAAACTCTGGTATTTTTAAACCTGGGTCCTAATATTGCAAATTTTGGGGTCTAAATTACTAATAATTACCAAAAGTTTTGGAATTGGTCCAGTAGATTGTCTCCGCTGGCATCCTCGAATGGGCTGCAATGTAATCCTTTGGGGCAATTGCACAGCAACATTTTGGAAAGGATCCCTAAAGAGACAGACCGTTTGTTAAAGAGTAAGGTCCTTTAGTCTTCCTGCAACAACTCAACATCTCGCGAGATTTCAGACTTTTCCTTGAGTGATACTTTCTGTTTCTGGTTAAACAAAAAGGATCTTACTCTTTAACAAAACTGGACCAATTCCAAAACTTTTGGTTAGTATTAATCATTTTGACTTTAAATTTGTAAAAATTTAAGGCCCAGGTTTAAAAATACCTAGTTATTACCAAATTGGGACACAGCATATGTCTTCCATTAAACACTATCTGCAGCTGATTGTGATCAGGAAATAAACAACAGTGACTACAAACTTTCAAAAATCTTACAACAAGCATTGCATTTATTCATTCATAGCAGTCCTCATTGAAACGGCGAGTGCATGCATCCACACACAGAAAATGACTTCTTGAAATATGCAACGGGGAAATGCAGCTACATCTGTGATTAGGGTGCTTCAGCACAGTGACTGTGTTCACTGCACCTCAAATCTCTGATTCAACTAATTTTCAATCATGTCCCAGATAATAAACATGATTAAAAAGATATTTTACACAAATTAGGGGGCTTTGTGACATGAATAGCTCACAGTGGAAGAATGTACATTTAAGTGCTGTACTTGTATAAATTTGAGGTACTTGTACTTTGCTTAAGATTTCCCTTTGATACCACTTTATATTTGTACCTCACAAATATCAGAGGGAAGTAGTGTACTTTTTACTCAACTTTACTATTTGTAAGCTATTAGTTACTAAAATTTCACATACAAAACATGTGACTTGCTTTTAATATATGAATCATTGTTATAGATCAAACTATCCAACAGCATCTAAAGCAGATGAACATTAGATCCACCTCGACCAACTACAGTTAAGTGCCACTTACACATTTATGCATCAGAGTATTTTTACAGGGTGGTATCCCACTTTTAGTTAAGTAAAGGATCTAAACACTTCCGCCACCACTGAAGGATGGCAAAGGACATTACAATCAAAGTGATACCACAGTATGAACACATATACATGTGTTAACCAGTTACATATGTTTATACTGTAGTATTAGATTATTATATATATCATAGATATGTTGGGAGCAGCGGTCACTCTTCCTACATTTATGGTGTCCCTGAGCACATCTAGACAGTCATTGTATTGTATTGTGGCATTCTAAGGCCAAAATTGACATCAAGAAGATAGTGACATCATTTATGGGATCTATGGTCTCTCCTCCAGTAAAATAGCAGAAGCATTGGCTTTTTGTTGAAGGAACCAGAGCGATGCTAACTTCTGAGTTGGCCTACAAAAATACATCATCCCTGCAGCACTCTATAGAGAGGCAAAGTCCCTCCCCTTCCGGTGGACCACCATGGGACATTATTTCGGAAAAAATATGTATGGTAATTAACGGCAAGAGAGAAATAATCTTTTGATACCGTTTGAATTGTGCCATGAATTACACATATGATGTTTGTCAAAAGATAATTTTGCAAGCCAAGAAAGTCGCAGTTTGTTGTAAAACTGTTGAAGTATAAGACTGTGAAAATACGTAATTAGAAAGATGACACAACCAAAAGTCGCGTAAGTGATGTCATAACTTTCTCTCTCCACAAACTACCCAGAGCCGCTGAAGCTACGATGCCTGTGTGTTTTGTACCAGGATGTAGGTTGTAACAAGGTTGATGAGAGCCAAAACAACAATCTATAGACACGAAAATGCTTCGCAGAGCTGCATCTTTCAATACATTGTTTATATAAAAATATTGATTAGAGCAGCTTTAAATTGGCCATATAATGAGGTGACTTTAATGTATGTATTCCATGTGACATAGTCCATGGCAGATACTGACTGTCAGTGATTTCTGCTTAAGGAGACCTCGGCACATACCTTCTACTCCAGCATAGGAGTACTAGTTGGCCCTACTGGCTCTATGCTCATTATGATTATGCTGTCATAAACATGCATAAGCACCGTACTTGATGAGTGCTTGAAAGCTTGAAAACAGGCTACATACATACATCCGGCCATGGCCATACAAAAACAATTTGGGCTCCTTTTTTTTGCTGCCACAGTGACAAGAAGAGCACCGACAGACTACACAACATGTGTTGATCATCACTTTTACCATCACAGACATTGAGATGAGACAAATCACGCTGCATTAAAGGTCTGATGTTTTCTGTAACTAAGAGTTAACCAAAGATGTGAAATCAAAGAGAAGTGATTTTTCTTAACAATGAATAGTACACATCTTTCAGTGGTAGGCCTATATGATTCATTATATGCCATAAAACAAAAAATAAAATTAGGAATTACGAGAACAAGTCAGAGCATTATCATTAAGGCCTATACAAACTTTACTTGACTGCTTTAAATCATTCCACACTTGGACTCATTGAACCACACGAGGTACAATCATTCCCTGTATTTCCTGATTGGACCATGTCCATGAAACTCACAGTAAACTTAGAATAACTAGGGCTCCTTAACCACATGTTGACACTCAGTGAGTAAGCAGCAACCTTATCTTCTGTGCTGCTGACTCACATCACTATAACAGGAATAATCACACAGATCTTTACTGACTACAGTGGCTGAGATTGCTGCAGCCTCGCCATACTGCAGTTCATTTTTCGGTTACATTCAACAAGCCTCAGATGTACAAATTTAGACAAAAAAATATTAAATCAGTTGTTCATTGCATAAATATTTGTTAGATGTGGAAGTATTGTAGCATAATTTGGAAGTCAGTACTATTATCCAGTATGGAACAGGTCCATTAATTAGTCTACACAACATATATATATATATTGCTGAACTGGGCAGAGGTCATGGATTGTAACTCCAAAAGGTTTTTCCAGACATCAAAATGGATCCTTGGCCTTCTCTAAGCTTTGGACCACAGCCGTATCCTCTTATACTTCATCATTTCTCTCAGACACTCCTCCTTGATCACTGAGGCTGCAGGAAAACTGTGCTGGGAAGACGGTGGTCTGAAGACAGTGGTGAGGACGATGACTGGTGATGATGGAAGCTGACGTAGTGGTCGTGAAAGTAGGTGATCACAGCCAGAAGAGGGCCCAGCAGCAGGCACAGCCACACCAAGCCGTTGCCATAGTTTCCCTGGAAATAGTTTCCAAGGAATACTGCAACCAGAAGCTAGAAGGAGAAGACACAGTGTTAGCTAAAGAAATACACCAAGATTTAATAAAGCATAGGTTCTCCTCTTGCCCAACCTATAGTACATGTTAACCCTGCATTCATGTGGTATCGGAATAATTGGAAAAATGAGTTCCCATCTGGGAAAATTCACATAAACGCCCCCTCAAGTCAGAACCACAACTCGCAAAGTCGGCAACAATTTTGGTACACGATTTGCCGAAAGTTGACGTCATATACGCAGAAACATGGTGGACGAAAGTAAAGGTTTAGTTGATTGTAAGAAACTTTTTTATTAATTCAGGTTTTGCATATAAATGTTTTGCTCACATGTAATTTGTAATATGGTATTAGTTGTAAGCGTTAGTTTCTGTCCACGTAGAGTGACCTAGATTAGTTAGAAAAGTTATTTATTAGCATGAACCATGATAACAAGTCAGGTAAAGCAATATTTTAGTGGTTTTAGGGAATGTACTGGTGCAGCAAGTCCGGGAGTCTCAGCCAACCAAAGAGAACAGTATCCCTGGAAACAGCTAGCAACGTGCTGTTTAAACGCTCTGAAGAATAAAATACAGCACATCTTCTTTGTGGCGGCCATGTTGTTTCCACATTACGACTTAAAAGTTCATGAACACGCCGAAGTCGGATGAACGACTTCCCAACTTGGTAAATGGGACCATCCGAGGAGCATGTGAATGCAGCATAAGTGTGGAGGGCCAGAAAAGACACAAGTGAAGACAGTTTATTTTTTCCCTTCATGCTTCATTTGTTCGTCATGATCATGAAATAATTATAAGGCTAAAAAGACACCACAAACTTCTCCCACCATTGACCACTTGAGGCCACATACTGTAAATCTTCCTGTCAGTCCAAATGCATTAACTGCGTACTGCCATGGTTGCTACTGACCTTGTGTGTGATGGAGTGTTATTTCTGTGATCATGTTGTGCTTTTTGCAAATGATTCACCACTTCTCATAAAAACTGAAGCAGCTCTGACTAGCACGCCACTTTTGATGGGTTTCTTATAATAAAAGATATGGGAAATAAAACCCTGCTTTTATTTTTTAATCTGCAAAGAACGAATAGTAAATTACATAATATCCTTAACAATTTAAATACATTTGTTTCTAGTTTTGTCCTCAGAACTTCAGATACTTCTTCCAAACAGGTAAATATTTGTAAACCTGCATGTGAAATACTGTGTGACACATTGGCATATGCAGTGCCTGAGTCAGCAAGCGAAATAAATTATTATTAAATATTTGAAATGAGCAAATAAAATTGTTTTTACTTTTTAAGCGTTTTGATATTACTTTATATTTATATGTATGAAATTAAACACAAAAATGAATCTATTTTGTATCTTTCCAAATGGGCCTAATGGGTGCTTGCTATGCAGTATACACACATTCAACACTAGGTTCCTCTTGATCCCGCCTCCATCTAATACAAGTAAATGGGTGTACAGAAGACAGTATCCTAAAACCAATAAAACAATGGGATTCATGCTGCATGGCCAATCAAGAGCCCACACAAGGTGTTTGTAGTTTTTACACTACCAATAATTGTAGTTTGTCGAGAAACAGAGACTTTTAGCCACTCTATTCCACTCTTTTAAAAAGTATTAAATTAGTTCTAATATTAGCCATTGCAAGCAGAATATGGCAATCAAGTCAAGATTATACTTTTATTATGTTTATTAAAAATGGGAATAAATGTACATTCAGGATTTGTGTTGAATTTAAATGTTTGAATTTAAACTTTCAATAACTATAATGTTTTTGGCCAAACCATTGACATATCATCACCTCTTAAGTCAAAATGGCAAACTTGTTAGCAAACAGTTGCTTATTTACACATCCAGCAGTAACAGAGCTACATTATAATTCATCTGGTGTCGAGTCCAATATTCACTCTGTTTTAGCTCTGTTTTTGGTCTCTACCAACTCCTGATGGGAATATTTGGCTCTTTGGCTGCTAAATGTTCCACTATGTTCACCAGCTAGTCTTTAACTGTACCTAATACCAGATGCTTGGTGCTGAGCAGGTAGTGTACAGTGGGCAGCTGTTTTCAGCTTTTTCAGCTTCGGCCAAAGATGACGCTATGAGAGTGCTGAGAGTGAACCAAAACAGTAAAGTTGAGGGCCGAACAGCTAAACAATGAGCTGAAACTCACTATAAAGGTCAGTAAAGCTGAGGGGGGCTGCAGATTCACATATTTCACAAAGTTTTCACACTGTCATTTGATACATTGTTATGTTATAAAAACATCTATTATAGCCACTTGAATTCATATTTTTCCAAGTCCAAGGTTTGTTTTCTTTTCTAGAGGATCCCTCTTTGGTGAGAAAAGAGATTATGTAGCCAAACTGAGCTGTTTAATGGAGTGTGTTTGCTTTTCTGATTCACCTGTTGCTTAGACAACAACATTGCTAGTGTGTAAGCCCTCGGTGCCTGTAGCCTCATCCAGGTAAATAATCCCCAGCTGCCACAGCTGTGATATTCTCACCTCAAATACCATCATGAGTAAGATCCACAGACGGCAGCTATGCAGGGGCAGAGCGATCATATACTGTGTAAAAGAGAGAAGAAACACATTTATTATTGCATATTATTGCATTGTTTGTTTGGGCCAATAGCCCTCTAATCTCCATACAGTAATATTCATGTATGATTACAGAGTTGGTCGTGTGAAGATTAAAACACTGCGCATTAACAATATTACACCATATCCATTAAATTTAATTACATTGAACATCAGTGTTTGGCTGATGTGAGGCATCCAAATTTGTCTGGTTTTCAGGTACTCCCGTATTTATTAAGTACGTCGAATATATCAAAGCTTTCAGAAAAACCTGACTTTCCCAGATGTAATTACAACTTGGATGTTGACGTAAACACAATTTACGCGTTCACGTAAATTGGAAAGTCGTTATTACAATAACTCTGATATGACATCAATGCGGCCTAAGTACAGAGCCCCTTGCATGAATGTTGACCAACATCAACACAAAATGTCGGCTATCAAGATTCTATTCAAAATACAGGAATTTGTATTCAGCATAAAAACTCAATTAATTAGTCTTTGTTATAAGTGATATGTGTATTTAAATATGTCTGAACGCACAAAGAATTGGCTATCAAGATTGTATACAAAAATACAGCTATTGGTTCATTCCAGATTTACAATGTCTTATGTCCTCTGCCACCAAACAAACAAATCACAGTAAGGAGTAAAATTTGCTTCATGTATGAGACGGTACCTCACAAAGAGCAGCTGACATCAGGAAAACCAGTAACTCTGCTCGTGATGGGGGCACGTTCTTTTCCACCAGCCGTGTGTATACATGTCTTCATACGAGTGAAGACACGCAGCAAAGACAAATAAGAGATGAAAGCATAAGGTAGGGGAAGTTATTTGGTATTCATGTCATCTGAGTGAAACTTGAGGCCTGTTTTAGCTCTGTCATACTAAAGTACCTGTGACACCATTTCTGAAAGGGAATATTCCAATTCTTCCAGAAAGTGATCAGAGTTGTAGCGTTCCTGTAAATGAAAGATGAACTGCCATGAGCCAGTGCTATAATGTGCAAAAACACAATGTGCAGAAATTGTTTTGCGCAACTGACCACCAGTCTCCGTAAAAATGACGATCACCAAAGCGCAGCAGTTCTGCACAGAAATTCAGGTAGGAGTGACTCAAGAAGAAGAGGAGGAGCCAGAGGAAATGGGTTGGTGCCTGACAAGAAAATATGTGTAAGCAATACCAACATACCATTTAACAGCAATCTCTGCTATCTCTATCTCTATTGTTGTGTCATGTATGACAGTGTACAAACTTTTATCTCTAATTATCATGCCCAAACATAGAGGAGTATGTTTGGGCATACCTCCTTATCCTTGTCATCATCACCTCCACCATGTAGGACCACTTTCTTCACAGAGATTACATCTGTTTGCATGATCGTACACTGACATCTTACATTGGCTCAGTGCTTTATAGTTGTGGGAAATCTAAACAGACATATCCAAAGTAATGAATAAAAATAACTCACCACCAGTCCCACCAGGTGCTCCACTCTCATAGTGATGTCCATACTCTATGTATAAGAATAATACAAACGTGTGTTTGTTTGTTATATTCACAATTAAGAGGGATTATTGTGTTTCACTCACAGAGAAGGAGATTTCTGATCTCTGGAACATGGGCTCAATCCACTGAGAGGAAATGGAAAAAAAGACTCCGTCACAGTAATAGGCAGTAATAGCATTCCATGTAAATTTACATAATTAACATATTCAGAAACAAGACTAAGTCTACAGCCATGCTAGCAGCTCTATGAGGATGTACATTGACACAGCGGTGCTTTGAGCTAAATACTAATGTCAGCATGCTAACATGTTCACACTGACAATGTTAACATGCTGATGTTTAGAAGGTAAAATGTCTACCATGTTTAGTTTAGCATGTTAGCATGCTAACATTTACAAATTAGCACAATCACAGAATTTTGCTGAGGCTGATGGGAATGCCATTAGTTTTGCAGGTGTTTGGTCATGATCCATCCCCAGGGCACCTTGAATATCTAGACCAACTTGCATGGCAATCCATCCAATAGTTGTCAATATATTTCCCTAAGCTATTAGCTATTACATTTCTCATATGATTGACAAAGATGGTGCCAACACAAACATTTTATATAAATCACATATTGTCCCAAAATATGAATAAACTATTCTCTATTTTTATTTTGGCAACTAGTCCTAGTTTAAGTGGAATAACCCATCACAACCTGTGAGGCCAAGAGGGAGCAGACAGTTATTGTCATTTGTTGATTTCAGTAACCATACAGCTCATTACCCCTTAATATAGTACAGCGTAACAAACTACACTATAGCAAAGCTAAGTCTACTTCCTCCTTTATGTTAGCTTCTCTTCCACTAGCCTCTGTAACACAGTGTACCAGCATTTTCTCATAGCGAGTTTCTTTCATCATTGAAAAGCCTAAACATGATACCTCTGTTTTTCTGTCCATAATCTAAGAAAACTGGGTGCAGTATCTGCTACTGTAAAACACTGAATACCTCCTAATATTAAAAAGATACTGTAATATTTACTTTTCTAGCATTCAGCAACTTCAGGTTTCACATAAAAATAGTTACATAGAAAAGCAACAAAGTTGTTCTACCTGTCTTTATCAAGGTTTACATCAGCTTAAGTTCTGATAATTAATTTTTGTAGTGTCAAAAAACTTGAACATTGCAAATGATTAAACAGGACAATTTGTAGTCTTGTTAATTCTAACAACACTAATGACCTATTTATGTGTGTTAAATATCAGAAGTAGGTGCACTACCCCTAATCTAAAAGTGGGGAGCAAGTTGGTTTCATTGTATTATATGCTGCATACTGCATTCTTGTCACATATATATGTATTCAGAACATGCTATATGCACTAACACATCTTGTACTACACTATAACATATCACACATACATGACATACTATGTTATGGTACACTACATTATTTTGTACCGTAAGTTCCCAGACAAGTACACAGTAACATACTGTACAATACAGGAAGAACTTTAACCAGCTGCTGTACCTGCTGCACAATTCCAACCATGATCTGGATAACGATCACCTAAAGGTAGAAAATGCCACAATTACCAAGCTGCAGTGTTTCCATCCATAAGACCTACAGTATATCTGGACATCAGCTATATCTGGAAAGGCCCGTTATGAGTAGATCCACTGCATTAACCAAAGGTCATGTTGAAACTGTCAAATAAATAGAACCTCTTAAAACTTGTATAACAATTTTCTACCTGTATAACAGCAATCATCCCCAACATTTTATACCAATGTAGGGTGGTGAGAATCTGTGATTGTGACTTATGGAAGATTTAAAATGCCTAAATCAAAACAAACCAAAAAAGGAAAAAAAAACACACATTGTCATGTATTTCCTTTTCATTTATGCATTTACTGTCATAACTGAATGAAAACACATGTTAAGGGGACTGATGAATTAGCTTTTTTGTTTTTTTTTATAACTGAATGAATTTTGTTTTCAATTGTGACATGAATTTTTCCATGCCACATTAAAAACAAATCACAACACAGAAAACAAAGTGAAGAGGTGCATTGCATTTTAGTGTTATCCAGCAGAGAGCAGCATTGACCTGACAACACTAAATACAAAAAGCACTGTCAGTTGTTTTTATGAAGAGGTGCAAGGGAGATGGAGACACATTGTTCATGCCAAAATGAAAAACAACTGTCCAATCACAGCTTAGGGGTTAAACCCCAAGCTAAATAATTGTCCTTTTAACATATGTTTTTCATTTTATTATGACACAGTAAATGTATACATAAAAAGACAATACAATAACAATGTGGATTGTATTTCACTTCATTTCCTTGTTTGATTTGTTTCTTTGTTTGATATTATTTAGGCATTTTAAGTCTTCCACAATGAATACCCTCTTAGGCCAAAGAATAACTATTTGTGACTGCTGTAATTATTATTATACTTGCCACAATGCTGTAATATGGGATTTGATTTCATTTTGGAAGGAGACAAGATCCAAAAAAGGTCCTTACGTGTCTCACTTTGCTTGAGCTAATATTGTCCTTTTCCATTGCCTAAAAGTACATCAAACCATCAGTGATAATGGTGCCACTGTTCAGCTCACCATTTCCAGCAGCCTGTGCAGTAGCTTATTGATGCGGACCTTAGGAGCACATGGGAAGTCCCTCTGGTAGCACAGAGTGGGGGCAAATATGAAATAATACAGATCTGAGAAATCAAAGACAGAGTCACAGAGGACAAAATGCATCATAATAAGTTAATGTAAAGAGATCAAGTATCATTTTGTGAATGACAATCAGTTTCACCTTGGAAAGTAAGATGCTCATTGTGGGCTTTTTGCGCAACAGAGACATTCTTGTCTGTCTCTGAAAACACACATTTAAAAAGCAGTAGTTGTTGGATTAGTGTATGTTTTTTGTTCTGAAATGAAATCAGTGCAACTTCTGGTGTTGGAAAAATACCTGTATCAGTTAAATGAGCTTGTCTGTACCAGTGATTAGTTTCCTGGTATGAATAAAGCTTCATCCCCAGAGCAGTGAAGAACCAGAGAGAGAAGAATGCTCCACCTGGTGGACAAAAAAAACAGAAACATCCCAGCAATGACGATCACTTAGAGCACAATGAGCTAAACATTACAAAAGAATTTTGGGCTTCAAACTACACTTGATTTCTGTTAGGGCTTCAAAACAACCGTTCCTGTAGGCTGGTATGGTCAGTATCTTTTCTAACTCTTCAGTCCATGCACATGGCATTTAGAATATTTGCATTTGACAGGATGGTGCAACTGTCATATAGCTTGGATAATTTGCTTGTACTACATTTGCAGCCACTGCGTCATATATGTACAGTAAATATGATGCACATGTTTATAGGTGTTACCTGTTGATATGGTAGGCTCGTGTACAATGACTGCAGCGGGAAACAGCAGGAGCAACCCCAGATTTGCCAGATGTAAACGATGAGCGTTGGTGGGGGACAGCATACCCTGAGAGAAATAAATGGAATAGAAGTGTTGAGCTTTCAATGACAATTATTTTGATTTAACAAATCGCTTGATATGATGCTAGTACAACTGATGTCTTCATATGGTTTTTCAAAACTGTTCAAAAATAAAACCGGATATGGTGTGAATATAAATTGTGATATGGGGTTGATGAATTTTCTAAAAATTAAAGCGAAAAAGAACCAGTCTCACCTTTTCCTGAGACCTCTCAAGGAGCAAAGCTGTAATGGCAAACATGTTGGCAGCTAGAAGAAATACAAATCTTTTGTTAATTCATAACGGCAGACGTTAAGTGTGTTGTGTTTACTATTTGCAGCAACAACCCAATCCCACCCAAGAGCTAGTACTCAAAGTGTGAAAAAAGATCTAATATAATTTTCTTTTAACCTGTGGCTGTTGGCAGTTTTATCAAAAACAGTTTCTCACCTAGTATGAGATTGACAGATGGCCAGTTGCAATTGTCCTCAATGAGATGCTCCAAGACCTTTTTGACATCTATCAAAAAGCCATGTCTGTTAAGAGGAGGAAAACAAAGGACAAAAGTGTAATAAAAATTATGTATATGGAACATTTTTAATTATATGGTTTGGCAGATATACTCTAAGTCTTAACTCAAAGTCCACTTACTAGCTTTTTTCTGAGCTTTTAACCGCATCTCGGAGTCTTCATCAGTGGATGGATTAAGCCCAGTGAGTTTTATTGTAAAACTCCAATTATGCAGCTCCATCTGCTCATAAAGGCTGTGAAATGTGGTTGAAAGCTCCAGAAAAGTCTAGTAAATGTAATGTTTGCCCCTGATCACTTAGTTTAGCATGTTAGCATGCTAACATTTGCTACTACACTGAACACAAAGTAGAGCTGAGGCTGATTAGTTTTGCAGGTATTTGGTCATAAACAAAATGTATTGGACAAATTGAAATTCTGACCTGGTGACGGCGCTAGATGAAAAGTCAGGGGAGCACCAGTCATAGGATTCATCCTCTGGGGACCATAAATGTCTGTACAAAATTTCATAACAACCCATCTAATAGTTGTTGAGATATTTCAGCCTGGACCAAAGTAGTGGACCACCAGCCGACCGACATTGCCATCTCTAGAGCCATGCTGCTAACATGGCTAAAAATGAAGGCCGAAAGGCTAAAATATACTGAGCGCAGTTTTTATAAATTTAATTTAAATTATGATTTGACAAATACAATTTTTTAAGTCATGTGTCCACATGATTACCAGAGGACCATGGAGAGTTGCCAACCCCACTAGAAGCTAATATCAAACGCTTATGTGTGCGCACTTGTTAAATGAGGATGTGAAAATGTATCAAAAATCAAAATTCAATATCAGTAGGAAATGTACAATAGATAAGGGTGTTTGCCTATATAATGTGTATAGGCATGGGTGCATCTATTTATACTCACTGTATGAAGTTCTCCAAGAACAAGTGAGCATGAGTCAGGACCTGAAAATCAGAACGACACACAGTGGGCCAGTAAAAGACCAGTCAGTTAATAAGGTCATAAGTCAGAGGTTTAACCCCCTTAAACTGAAGTACGTGTTTGATAGCTTGATGAAAACTAATAAATATCTATAAAATAGGAAGAAATGGGAAAAATGACCAGGAGAATGATGATCCAGTTGAGGATGCCTCTGTACTCGGTGAAGCTGCTGTTGGAGCTCAGCAAAGAGTCTTGGACACGATGACAACTGGACAAAGAGACTTGTTTTAGTCATCGTCATGTGTGAGGCTTATCTTTCACCCGTTTTTGAGCAATTGTCACCTTGTCAGCTCTGGTGTGACTGCACCTTCAATCACCTTTGATCACATATTCCCCCTGTAGATGGATGTTTCCAGATACTATACATGCCGTCAGTGTAGCTCTGTACTAGTGTTACCAGCATGCAACCATGCTGTGGTCATGGATTTCAGACAGAACTGAAAACGTTAGTGTTACTCTCTGTACCTCAGCGTCAGTGAGTGCTGATGTCTTAGAGTATTGTTTAGCATTAAGATGGTGTCAGAAACAAGCAAACCAGACATGTCTAAAGTAGGATACACATCAGTGAGCATGCAAAAATGTCCTCTAAGCTGATAACTTGGTGATTTACAGTATGTCTAATAATTAGTCAAAGCAGTTACGCTAAAATCACTATGTATATAAATGTAAGTATGGACAGGAAGATCTCTATACATTTAAGAGGGATGGAAAAATGCTGTAATGGAGCTCAACAACTCAAGATTTAGCAGTCATATCAGCCCAACTCAGAAAGTGTGGCAGCAACAAAGGAGAATTTAATACTCTGGATTCACTAAATTTGCCCAAATGATGATGATCTTGCAGCAATGTAAGTATTTTTACTAAAGTGCTGTACAAATTTGAGGTACCTGTGTACATTGAATGCCACTTTATACTTCTAATCCACTACATTTATTTACGTACTTTACAAATTAAGTATTTACATACAAAACATATAATGAACGCATAAAATGATACATTTGACAGCTTCTATGAACAAGCGATGGAGGCAGCAGAGAAAGCTTACCAGAGCAGAGATGCATAGGGATGATCTTCACCGGGTGGATCAGTGGCAGAAATGTGAACGCTGTCATAGAGGCTCGCACTGTCCTCTTCAGCCGAGGAAGAGGAGCAGACAGAGGAGAACCTCTTCCTCATCACAGACATCTCGGAGTCTGAGGGCTTGTCCATGGGGGTAAACTTGGGAAGTTCTGAGAAGGTTGAATTCACTTTAGGAAAAACAGAAGTGGGTTTATCGTATACTCTGCTCTGAAACATCACATCCTTATCACTGTCTTACCTGATCATAAAGATGAGAAAAAACACAACATTTTAACAAAATGTTTGGTTTATTTCCCTCTACCTCAGGTAAATTCTCTGTTCCCAAATACTTGGTGCCATGGCAGGATATAGTAGAACTCAGAATATGGTAAGATAATTATTTAAACATAACAAATATGAAAAATGGTCAGAATAAAAATTCTGACAAGTTTTCCAATAAATATGGTCTATTCCAAACTGTATAAATTCCCATCATGATGTTTTTTTGCATTATGCTTTTTTTTGGCAATGGGCAAAAGAAGTTTTAATGTATATAACCATGTAAGCTACGAATGCATTTTTTGAGAGGAAAAAACATAAACAAAATGTTGTCTCAACCAAACAATATTTTTACAGCTTTTGTAACCTGGATTTGTGATTTATATGCACGTTTAGTCTACAGTAGGCTACAGAGTTGGTGGGTTATATTAACTGTTAAATCATTCTTGAAACGGTGACCTTTGATGTCTTGGACTGAGAGCAGAGCAGTAGATCATTTACATACCAGCTGCATCTTCATAAACCCAGATATTGTAGGCTACCACCTGTCCTCACATGAAAGGAATTCTTACCAAATTATTTGAGTAAATTACCAGTTTAAGTTTGTCTCGCTTATCTACAGAGGTACAGATCTCATAAGACATGATGTCAGACATTACCTGAGCGTCAAGAGTCATTGGGTAAATTCGGCATGCATGCTATCCAATAATATGCCGTTTATTTAATTAAAAATCATCCTTTAGTTTTGGTATGCCAGTTATTCCAGCGACCTTCTTCCCACAAATATACCAAGGTGGGTGGTATCTTATAACATCATAATTACAAATGTTGTATTTTTTGGTAGGCTAGAACACATGTATGCCGAACTAAATACCTGCTCCGCAGAACCCATATTGTGATTTTAATATTCCATGTTACATTTGCTGCTAATAAATTAAACTTTAAATTGCCAGAAATCTGAATGCAGCTCGGCGTGACCTTCTCTAACGACAGAAAACGGCTTACCTCGTCATCCCGCGGTAAAACACAGCATCCTCTCTGGCATGTCTGAAATCTACATCCCACAACATCCACAGCTTGTTGGCCTACTGCCTGGATATATTTGCAAGCACAGAGCTATTCTGCCCTCTGATTCCATCTGGGGATGTGATACAGTCGGTGTCGCACTTGAAGCCCACTGGAATAAATACATCGGCTCTTCTGATAACATTCAAAATAAAAGACGCCTCGAGGAAAATCGCTTTTGTGCAAAACCAAAATAGATGCGTCAGAGGTCACTACCGTCTTATTTTTATTGTATCGTTTATTTAATTAATTTGGGTAAATGCACTTTTTATTTTAACTTATTTTTGTATTTTATGGTATTATAGCAAATGCTTGTCTATACATGTATTTCATTTTGTTTATTTCATGTGATTTTAGCTAATTTCAGTGAAATAATGTTAAATCAATGGACTACTTAACAAATCCATTACTGCAGAAGAATACCAGACAACCTAAAAATGTTTATATTGGCTCTAAAGCCTAAGTGATCATGTATGAATTTCTTAATAAGTGAGTGTGAAGATATATAAATGACATATCTTTTTACTTTAAGTAAATTATATAAAGCTTTTGTAGGTTTAGGACATCTCAGGAGACAACAGCTTCAATCAAACAACTAAAAGCTCCTTGGACCCTCAGCTGTGGCTTGCTGCAAGACCTGCGCTTTCACTTTGGAGCTCCATTACCTTCCTTCTGGTATTACGCTGGCTGTCTCTGTCTGACTTGACAAAACCCACACTGGGTATGAAGATGCAAATACCTTGGAGGTTCTTTACAAAGTGCAGTTCCCGCTTCACCATCCAACCCAGAAGCCTGGCACTGTACAGTTACAATTAAAAATGAAGACTTCTAACTGCCACCAAGTCATTTTCTCTTTTGTATATCGCTTGAAACATTATACTTACTGGTTTCTCGTCTTCATTTTTTTGTCTTGGCAAGGGAGTTTTTCTCCTATTTTCCAGGTGTTGGAGCATTCGTGGATATAAAAATTGAAAATTTAATTAAAACTCATATAAACCCACTGATACATCACAAGATGACCATGTTCCTCACAACAGATTTATTTAAAAAGTAACATCTAAGTAACAACAGCTTACAATCACTGCTGGTGCTGAAAGACTTTCAAGAATACATCCAGATAAATGAAAATCATTTTCACATCATTTGTAATTTTCACCATGGAGGGCTCATCATAATAATAAGCATTTTTTCTAATAATGAAACATTTAGCCTAATAGTTTTAAAAACTCAGGCCAAACGAGTACTCTTATTGGTTCAAATTGCCCACAGATCAAGAATCACCGATTGGCCTTTGACACATACAGACCCATGGCCAGTATCCAGGGAGGATACATCGAATTCCATAAACAATATTTGGACGTGTGCCATGTGACCTGAACAGTGAACCTAAATCAGCCCTCTGAGTGGAAATGCGGGTCCCGCTCTGTGAAGGAGGGAGTGGCTCTCAGTTGATGGTGAGCACGTCGCTCTGGATCTCGTGGCTCAGCTGAGTCTGCAGGTCACTCAGCTTCTTCTTGAGAACGGCCAGCGCTGACATGACAATGGTCTCTGGTCGCAGAGAGCCGCATGACTCCACGTTGTAATAGAACCTGTACAGGGAAATCTCACAGATGAGCTATTGGACAGTTGCATTCTGCTTTATTTTTAGCAGATTATAAAACTAATTCCAAGCAGAGACATTTGTACCAAAAAAAAAAACAAAAAAAACAAAAACTACTTTATTTGGTATCAGTTTTCAAATTATGATTTTGGCTTCCAATGATTATGAAAACAAGATATCGAATAAAACGATTATTGTGCCGCATTCCGTTTCACAATGATGCTATAATTTTTTCTTGTGTTATAAATCCAGCGCACCCCTTTCCTTTACAGCAGTGTGCTTTCACCCTTCCATAAAAGCCCAAACTCACCCTCTACTGCAAATACTGTGCAAGATTTGTTACACGGTGGTGTCTGCACCACAAGGCAATATGACCAACTGGTTTAATCATCTGAAATTCCATCACAAAGTGGTCTATGACCAATTTAATGGAACAAAAAACTGAGAAAAGTAAAAGACACTCAACTTCTTCCACTGCAACACTTAAAGTTCAAGGAAATTAGTCAATGAGTAATCGTGTTAAATAATCGTAATCTCAATACTGACCAAAGCAATCGGGACTTTGATTTTTGCCCTAATTGAGCAGCCCTAAGATGCGTTTCCATCAACTGGTTTGTATAGAAATAAACTAGGCTCGTGTACCCTCATCAACTCAAGTCTGAGGAAGATTCTTTCCTCACCTTTCTGGCTTTCCATTGGGGTCATAGGGAGCCTGAACCTCATCCTCCTCAATCTCCGAGTATTCACTCTTCGGCCTGGGAACCAGAGTGATGCAGTACGTCAATTCATCTTTCAGTCATTGTTCAATATTATACATTGAACATTCATCCTTCATGATGAGCCATACTGAAATGAGGACATACCACTCCTCAGGTCGCGGGTAGACTGTGTGCCTCAGTGCGTTGTCTGGGTCATACTCGAAGGAAACCCCCGCTGTTGGGTTCCACTTGGCGTGCTCCTTACCGAAGCCTTTCTTGGCGTACGCTCTGAGCCGCAGTTCCTGACCTTTACGAAGCTTCACCAGTAAAATGTCTGTGTTGTGTTAGTATATGGGGAAGTGGAGAGAGAGAAAGAAAAAGGTTAGAGTTTGGGATAAATTGATGAAAAAACAGATGCCCGACAATAATATGGTTAAGAAAAGGACCCTTTATGCTTACCATCTTGTTCAACATAGTCATTGGGATCATTATCTCGATTCCTGGAAGTCACCTGGAAAGCCAAATGAAAACACGGTCAGCTTTTCTTTCTGCTACCACTCCCCTCGAATGCCTTCAATAAACGGAGAAAGGACTCACCGGGATGACTCTGGGATTGTTGGACAAGAGGTCACGTGAGGTGACATGACGCGTCTGGTCCTCAGTACATCGAACATCCAGCGTCAACTCAACGGAACACTCTGGACAAAAATCATCACAGGTGCAGTCCTGCAGGAGGATCAGATGCAGGCAGAGGAGGAGAGAAAATTATGTCTGTCCTCCAGTAAAAACCATTACAACCAGGAACACTAATATCTTGTTATTATAAACTAGACTTTATATAAAACGAGGGTGCAGGGATGTGGTTAAAAAAAAAAAAAGAATAAAAAAAGATCTAGAGGACTGTCTTCCGATATCAAATATCTGTTCAGGTATAGAAAACTGCAGAGCAGTCATGCTGATATCGATCACACTGGACGTTATGCGAGTAATCCTATGCAGAGGTTTATTTTGTAGTGTTTAGGCAGAACTACGTATCAAGATTTGCGGTAATGGGAAGATACCATGAAACGATTACAATAGTCGTGTTTCCATTAAACTGTCAAGTGAATTTTAAGGGAACTTTTGAAATGTTGCAAAAAAGAAGAGTGAATTAGGAGCGTTTTCATCAACTAGTTTGGAGTGAATAGGCTTGTTGCAAAGCGTAGTTTGGTCAGAAGTTGGCGGTATACGCTTTACACATGGCTGTAATATGCCAGTAAACAGAGTAGAAGAAGTAGAGGTTGTGAACCGGAAACAAAATAAGTGGCCTTGGCCATGTTTCACCCTGTCCAGAGACAAAGACTAATTAATGTCGAACAGCTGAGCGGAAACAGCTGAGCAGTAAGTTAAACTTTCACTACGTCAGAACTTATTCGGCAAATGTGTTTCCGTACCCCATTAAGTGTATCAACTCTTCTCAACAAAGGCAAAAACCACCTCAAGTGAGTGTGAAAACGTTTTTGCACAATTGAAGTTTTGGGGAATTTTGCCGTTTCCATACAGCTTTTCTAATGCAATACTTCAAAATGCGCATAAAAATAAGTTTATAGAAACGCAGCTAGTGACAGAAAATAATAAATGACACTTTTACAGAACAATTTAACTTCTGTTTCAGTACCAGCAGTGGTCCATTATTAATGTTCCTGTATTTAAGGGTCACTGGGTTACCTCACTCATGACTGATACAACAGTATACTTACCCTAGAATACTGCATTTTGTCCACGATGTCATCACTTGTGAGAGGTATGAGACCTAACAACACAAAAAACATCAATGCTGTTACAGCAGCCGTTACAAGTTTCAGACCTCTATGGTCATACTACAACAATAATATTACATTACTATCATCAAGTTGCATTAAACGCTCATCATAAACACTGTGATACATACCAACTCTGTGTGCGACAAACTCATCATGCAGTACTGATGAATTGGCATCTATCTGGATCCAGTCAATCGCTGCAAACAAAGTAATGTAAGTTCAAGTTGGTCATTTAGAGCTTTTGTGACACTTTACTGTCAGGAGAAGCTGCTATGCAGACTACATTTCCAGTGTTGCTGATGCAGTCACGCACGCAACTCTCAGCAACTTTATTTATTTTGCCATTTCTATGTGACACCAAATAATAGTATATTTCAGGATGTATACAGAAGACATGTCACGGTAGGAAAAGCTTACATGGCTGGAAGTAAAGTGTTGATGCCTGAATTCCATTCAGCTGCTTTTGGTAAAAGTTCCTAGTATATCTCTTTTTCGCGGCAGACGTGTTGACTTGTCATAGCAGAAAAAACACAGGTGAAACACATTTCGTTAACAATGGCTCAGTTCCATTAAGTGGCCCAGCCAGCGATGCCAGTGAGCCAGCATGCCAGAACCACTGGACATAAATGGAATGCAGTCGTTTTTAATGTTATTAATTACACCCATGCTTTTCCTGCTATGACATGCGAAAATGTCTGCTGTGAAAAACATTTTGTTCAACATTTCAGTTGAAACTAGACTGTATATAGACCAATAAAGAAAAACTATTTTGTACGAGCAATTTCCTCTTAATCTATTTACAATCCGACATCTCAGGAAGAAAGAGTGAGTTAAAATGATCCCGTCACAAGTCCAGCACTTTGTCACACAATAAATAATAATAATAATAATAATAATAATAATTCAAAATAGAGGCTAACAAAATCCGGGCCAAAAAAAAAAAAGTTACTATACCTATAGTGGCAACTTCTGACATGAAGACACGGCGGATAGAGTTTGCAACCCTGAAAAGAAGACAGACGGATGTTTGTAGAGGTAAATGTTATGATAAGCAACATAAATTACACTCAACTAACAATTAATGTTGCTGACTGAGAAACATAAGTTATCGCTGCCAAATAACAGAACGACGCTTTGTCCACCTTTAACGTTACCCTATCTTCAATATACACACGAATGTAGGTTATGGAGATGCTCCGTTACAAACTAGATTATTATTTTAGTGCGTAGTACCTTAGAGTAATTTAACTTGTAAGGTCTCATAACATCACTTTTGGTGCCGGGAAAGAAAAATGGCTGCTCTCTGCCTCACGCACTCTCTTTGAATGGACAAATAAGTGAATACTCACGCCAAATCAGTGTTTTCAATGACAAACTTGACATTTTCGTCTGTTAGTTCTGTGATCTTCACCGTCGGTTGGTTAGCATACGGCATTATTGGAGTCAAATAAGCCTAAAATTAACGTTGTTAAATCATTCACACACTCGACTACCGCTGCTACGGGTTGAAGACTTCCACGGAATTATTTACCACCCGCTGATTGGCCAGCAGAAAGAAGTCCAATTAATGATTGGTCTTCAATGAGGCACGGGGGCGGGTCTTTATTTAATATCCGGGTCATAGATGCCTGGAAATTATTTTTCAAAATAAAAGTGCTCACTGTTAGATACAGAATTTTACATTTAATTGATTCTCAAGTTTTTGTTTATATAAAAATCTGACAACCCCGTAAAAATGCTGCAATTTATGCTTTATTGCCACACTATCTTTTCCGACAAGTCAAAAATGTAATAATTATAATAGTGTCTTTAAATTGCAGAACTCTACTCCTGGAGTTGTGCCTTAGTTCAACCTTTAGAGTGGATGAGTGATTTCATTTTAATCAGATAATTAAAAAAACAAACAAAAATGTTAAATACACAATAATAACAACTACTTTATTGAAGTCTTGATCCAACAACAAAATTACAGATCTTTGTGTCCTTTTATACAAAAGAAAAAAATGATCTGAGCAGGAGAATGACAGAGCCACTGGTCCTGCAGGTGAATAGAAAGAGAGACCTATGGCCTGTGACCAATAGCCTTCTCTTGCTGAATAAAAGCCATAATCCAATACTTTCAGAATCTTCAGCTCATTGTCACAAACCAGACGGTTTCAGACAGGATCAGTGTGATTGAGAGACGTTTTACATCATCGCCTCTGGTTCATTCCTGTGAGGTTCTTCAGCTGTAAAACATAAGACAAACATCAGCCACATTTCTATCATAACATTTAAATGTCCTTACATATGTTTAAAACAAGGAGGGTATGTGTGCTAATGTAGGTGTATAGGTTTTGAAAAGAAGAGTGCATATAAATGATGAACATGAGGCAAAGACTTACTGTAAAAGCAGCTCCCATGAGCCCCTGCACCACTGCTTCACCAGTCGACTGCACCTACAGAACAAAGTGGAACACACACTTATAACACGTGATTGGGGAATGAGGCCAAATGTAATCTAAATACAGCTTAACATCCAAGTGTTTCAGATGTTAATCTGTATTTGTATAACATGTTTCACTCCCTGCATTCTGAACTCATTACACTAAACCATCGTCATCTTTCAGTTTGAAGTTTTCCTTTGCATTTGGCCCCATGTTCAGGCCAATTCAGGTAGTGTAGTGGGAGGAGAATGACAGTTTCTAAAGGACACTAAATCTGAGGTGAGTTATGTAATTATTCCACTGATGGGTAAAGTTAGGAAACATAGAGAGGTGGGAAAAAGGAGTCTTAAAACAACTCCTCAATGACCACACTTCATCTGTTCAACTCTTTAATGTGGTCTTTTTATGTGGTGCTCTCTACCTGTTTGGCGGTGGTGGCCATGTTGACTACATCCTGAATCCGGTTGTCAAGGAAGTTCCAGGTGTCCTGGAAGTCTGAAGAGGAATCCTGGACCATCACCAGCTCTGTGGTGTTATAGATGCCCGTCAGAGCTGCCCGTTTGGTGTACCAGTTCATCTACCAAAGAGAAGGGGTGGTATGGAAAGTTCATATCTATAAAAATATATGATATCAAATATCATATATTTTTGATCGAGGCAAGGCAATGTCGGGCATGTACAGAAGAATACGCTAAAGAAAATACAAGAAGGTGCAACAACAGCAAAAGAGAAGAGAAAATATATAGGCACAGAGGAGAACTAAATTTAAACCCAAAAGACATACGTACACCTACATCTGTGATAAGGAATTTCAGCTTGTTCAAGGAGGCACATCATTTTAGAGCTGCCACAATTAGTCGATTAATCGATCGACTGAAAACTAATCTGCAACCGTTTTCACCAATTAAGCGTTTAATTTATTTTTCCAAGCACAAATGCCCAAAATTCTCTGGTGTAAGTTTCTCAAATGTGAGGATTTGCAGCTTTTCTTTGTTTTATATCATAGTATATGGAATATCTTTGATTTTTGGACTGTTGGTCGACGACACAAGACAATTTGAAGACTAGACTCTGAGAGACAAGGATCAACATTTTTCACTATTTTCTGACAATTTATGGACCAAACGATTAATCAAGTTACTAATCTGCAGATTAATCGATAGTGACTTTTTTTTCACATATGTACAATCTATATTGAAAATGCTCTTGACAGAATATATGGCATATTAAAAAGAATAGCTACAAACAACATAATAGAGGTCAAGAAGGGACACTGGAAATGATGCCACATTTTATTTTGATCCAGTTTATGTTATATATAAACATTTTTTCTTCTTACTTTTTCTTAATTTATTTTATGCTGTTTTACGTTTATTATTATTATTCTTTGTCTGTACATACGTGTGCGTGTATGTGTGTAGAGGTTTGTATGTACCGTACGATACTATAACTAACTATATTTGTACAAAAAGACAATAAAGTCAGTAAAAAAATAAAAAAATAAAATAAAAAAATGGCGGATTATCATTTTTCCAAATACAAGCACTTAAAATATAGCAATCATTTACACACTAAAGCGGATGTCACACTGACTGTCTGACAACCACTTCTAACGTTACTATCAGGCTGTGAAGGCAGCAAGAACAGATTATGTAAGGAATAATCTATAATGAGGTGTCCCAATATAAGATAATAATGCATGAGGCTATGGTGAAGAACACTTAGTCCATTATTTCCCAATATTAAGGCTTTTCAGAATGCATTATCATGCTTAAACCATGGCACCTTAGTAAAGGAAAAACAGAACTGAAAATCATCAGTCCGTCTTTTAAACTTCTTCTGGCCAATGTGGGGAGAGTACATGGTTTAAGTCGTAAGCAGTCTTATATAAGCTGAGTACGGATTTAGAACAATGATTAAACTTTTGATTGGAGCTACAAGACGTACTGATATGCATTTTTAAAAGGGGGCACGTGCCAGCTAATAATAATAATAATAACAAATAATTCTATGGCCATGGTATAAACAGGGGCAGAGTCAGTGGGTGTTGGTGGGGGGAGTAACCTGGGAGGTGGCAGGCCTGATATTGTGGGGGTGGTGATGAAAGTGGGACAGGAAGGTATGAGCAGCAGCAGTAGAAGAAGAAGAAGGGGATCGAGGGTGATAAGATCCACTCACGTCTGTGGATCGGTCTCCGGCGTAGTACCAGATGTCGTCCACCAGGGTGGAGAGGTGCTTCAGGCTGTCTGGGATGTTGTGAGGAAGGAGCAGGATGCTCATCGCCTGAGGACACACACACACACAAACACACAAAGAAAAGGATCAAATGTAGTTTCTGCTTCAGTCCAGACCTCTGTCAGTAATGAGAATAAACAAATGGAAGAAGACACAGAGGTCGACTGTTGCCACTATACCTGTGGCCATGATTCAATGTAGGGGATGTACATCCTCAGTCTGGTCTCTACAGCATCTCTTAGAAAGTCAGCAGTCTTCTTTGGCCTGCAAGACAGTGGTCAAAGCTAAAAACTGAAATCTGCAGTTTTCCATTTGGAGCTCTAAGCTTATAAAAACAGCAGACTGCAAATGACCAACTTCAGGTAAGTGAATTCAGATTTTAACAGTAGAATTAGACTGCAGGTGTGTGTGTGTATACGTACTCTGCCTGCCCCAGCTGGACCTGGTTGTGTTGTTCAGCCAGGATCTCTGTCAGTTGTGAGTTGCACTGGGCGATGAAGTGTAGGACCAAGTCTCCAGCGCCGTTATCAAACATACCAGTGGAGGCAGAGGACAGGCCCAGTGACTGGTACCAACGCACACAAATGCAACATTAGTCGAATAATAATCACCACAGACAATCTGAAATCTCACTTCACAACTTAGTTTCTTTCTAATTTATTTTCTATTCTTTGTCGTGTTTTAGTGTTTGAAGTACTTCTGGATATATTTGTATGTCTTTATCAGAGACTAGACAGTAGAGAGCTGACATGATATGAGGGGAGAGAGATGGGGAACAACATGCAGGGGGACGTTGCAGCCTCAAGCCCCAGGGCGCCCCACATGCTCCAATTGTAAATGTTACCATTCACATATTCCTTCTTGCCTGCTACATTTATGTCACATTAGAAGATGTGAAAAAACAGGATGACATCTTAATGCTACATCTTTGAAGTGATCATGTGTTGATTTGTATTATCCAAGCCTGCTGATATTGGTGAATTTGCTGAGGTTTGTTGGTTTGCTTGGTTGTTAACATCATTGTACACATGCTTCCATGATACCTTAAAGCACTACTATGTAACTGTTACTGAACAGTGGCCACAAGTTATATTATGTGATTATGGCAATTTTTGTGTAGAAGAACAAGAAGAGAAGAGTTACCCAGTCAGCAAAATGACTCTGCAAATTTTAGATAGATGTTGCTGTATCAACGGATGTTACTAACATTAGCCAACATCAGCCACCATAAGCTAAACCCCTGAGAGTATTGAATTGAGCAAGGGTTTGTTTTATTGCTTATGAATTAAACTTTTCATTTGTAAGAGGAAGACTGCTGTTTTTTTCTATAGAAAATTTCTGCTATTTTCCGACCGTAGCTCACCTCAGCAGCGGCCGCTATGGCTTCCATCGACCAGCCGTGCTGTGGGACGAACTCCAGAGCAGCGGTGAGGATTCGAGCTTGAAGCTGCTCCTCTGTTTCGTATTCCTCACCCTGCTCTCCACCCTGGTCCTGGTAACTTTCCACACCGACACATAAAACGGGACGTTGCAGCGTAAATGAAACACAGAGAGAGATAACATAATAAAGAACAACAATAAGTTGCAGCACTGGGGGCAAGTGCACACACACTCTTGTCAACATGTTGTCTTGTGAATGAAATTCTTTTTGTTGTATATTGCTGTGCTGTATTGCGTCTTTGCACTCATACTAACAAGTCTGATCAGTGCTGTATAGTACTGTATACTGTTTACTGATGTGCCCATCGGTTGTTTTTTACATATTGTATGTTTCCGAGCACATAAACCTTAATCTTTACTTACACTGCCAACTCTTATATCTCAAGATTTGAAGAGGTTTGCATTGACTGACCTGGTGTTTGGCCTGGAGGCCTCCTCGGCTGCAGGGTCAGATGTTGAGCCTTCCTGGGAAGCTGCTGCTGCTTCCTGTTCAGCAGAGTGGGCTGTGTAGTGCTCATGGTAGTTCGTGGACGAGGAGGAGGAGGAGGGGGGTTTGTTAGATTTGGATTCATCCTGAAGCCTCAGGGCCGCACTGTGGAAGCCTCGTCTCAGGCTGCCGCACTGGGGGTTTGTCGCTGTTGGCGCAGCCACCACTGTATGGAGAAATATATTCATTAGCTTCTAAAGATTTGGCTGGGAGAGAATGTGACCAAACGCCATAATGAATCTCACATTTATATTAAAACTCAAACTCAACAAAACATGTAAATCCATGGCCATGGAACTGATGTGCTTCACCAAAAAGTTTAGTACATGATTTTAGCTTGTTCAGTTGTGACAAAATTCATTTGGGCTTTTTTTTTTTTAGGTCTCACTCACAGGGCCACTCTTGCTGGGTTAGGAACTTATGTTTAAACTGTCTGCACCTTGAAGGCTCTTTCTCCACCACCACTTATTCCCACTTCACTGTAATCTTCAATTTTTCTCTTGCAGCCACATGCCTCAAATTCTTGAGAACGTTGTGTAAAGTGGACACAGTGACATTAAGGTCCTGAAAAGGGCTTGTAGCCTTGACACTTTTTATTCTTTGCTACACCCTTTCTTCTTTTTTCTCTCTTTGTGTTCACTGTGGTACACCACAGTGATGTAAAACAACAGACTGAGATTCAACCCTTCTCTATTTAAAATGGTTGAATGTTTTTTTATATTGCAGACACCTAGTACAAGAAAGAGCACATACACACTACAACATGCACACTGTTTTTAATTATATACACACGCTTTTGTTCATAGACCTTCTTCAGGTATACAAGACAAAACTATTGCCTTTTCTATATATAGCTTGTGAATATAATTTTACAGTGTGCAGAAGTTCTTTTTTGCACCACTTGATATTGTCCCTAGAGGACATTGCATGGCATTTCAGTCAGGTGAGCCGTGGACACTTAAATCCTCAGTTAAATGGGGACAGCTGCAAAACATCACATGTACAGTGATATCCAGCCTGATATCCAGTTATTTCATACAACTTCGAACGGTGATAATAATATTGTCCTGTGTATTGCATGGTTTCTGCTTGTTTTGTTCCCCTGCAAACCAAATGGATATGTGAATGCCAAAGTGCTTTTAAGTTCAAACATTTTCAGGAGGAGATTATGCATTTTAGGGAAAGGGTGCAATAGGGCCAATTTGGCTGAGACTGTAGAATATGACTTCATTGTATATGTAAGTGGATGAATATGGAGTTAGGTAAAACCCTGGGGATTATAATCCTTCTGCACTGAAATTAAAATGGGAAGGCTGCATGGTGGATTACATTGTCTTTAACCTATATTAAAGAGTAGCCTCTTATGAGTCAGTGCCAACAACAGCACTTGTTGAAAATCTAAGCTATATATACTTTGACAGCTTGCATAACCAGAGAGAAGACGCCCACCAGTTGCAGAAACTTGTTTACCATGCAATGCATGCTTTAATATTGAGGTCAAACAAATCTAAACACCATGTCAACCAACAATTATCCGCCTAATGATTTAGTTTTAAAAGTCAGAGCCAGTAACATAATGTTGTCCTTCATGGTCACCGTCTGTCACAAGTGACTTTGGCGCGGATAGCTAACGTCAACACTGGCTCGTATCCACTTCATGCAACAAATAACCGAAAGAATGGACGTTACAGGAATCATTTCCCAGGCTGTCCATTATTAACACGAGACAACAACAACCCAGTAACCCTGTCTTACCGCTGCCCAGCACCCGAAGCACCCTTCCAGCCCGAAGACCTCTCAGCAGCGCCGCCATATTCAGCTGAGAGGTTTTTTTTTTTTTAGACACAGCTGCGTCATTTTAGCGCGACTCAGTTGTGAACAAACTAATCAAGCTAGCAAGAATAAAACCGAAACTCACAGGATGCTTCAATCTTAAACGCACGAAAATACTTTTATATAGGAGTAAATGGAAAAAACAACAATAGCCATTGTGGTATGCGATTTGTTTTTTGTGTCTAAAGAACTTAATTTTATTCCTAAAATATGTAGCCTGCAACATTTTCATACTTTGAATGACCAAAACGTTGTCCACAATGATTTTATTTTGAAAATTCAAACCGGAAAACTTTTTTATGACTTGTGTAACTTGACACTGAAACTTCCATCCAGCTCAGGTGAGTAACTGAGCGTGTTCGATTGAATTATTTTTTCAGTAATTTAACCACCAAAAGCTTTTAAGAACAATCATACAAAAACGTGAGTATGTTTTGTTTGTGGGTACTTCTTCTACTAGCCGTGTAACATTACCGAACTTTGTGTTAGCAACGCGCTTATGAACTTGATAAACACCGGCGTCTTCTGCGTCACGCTGTTTGCTTTATGTAACGCTAACCTATGATTTCCACCTGTGTCGGGTGTCAACAAACAAGCTAATCCACTAATTAGTAGTTAGCCGGTTAACCCTTTTACATTTTAAGACTAAAGCTGAAATAAATAACCACATTTTGTGACTATGTATTAACATTATGGAGGGCCGGCTTGGGCTAGAGATAAGCTTCCAGACCATTCCACCATTTATGGTAATACCTTTATTTTTTTTGAAAATATTGTAACGCCGTTAATTATTACAATGGGATAGCAACGCACTAACGTTAACTGCGCTGTTCTTGTGATAGCAACAAAATAATCTGAAGGTCATTTAGCTTTTTTTTCATGGGACTGACTTAAGGTTTTATGGTAACTTTTTGAGTCGTGGCTATAAAACGGGCTGTCATCATAATCATGTATGTATTAAGCATGATGGTCGTCACGTTACTGTGTTATCAGTTTGGTCATTTCTGTTGGTGTGACTGGATCCTCTCCAGCACTTCAGTCTTTCTTTCTTTCTTTCAGATGATCCACAAACAGGCAGAGACGCATTTTAAGTATTACAACTTCAATACATGTGTACTTTTCTCTAGGAAGTCATGGCAGACTTTGGCATCAAAGCAGGACACACGGTTCTGTTGGTTTGGGCTCAGCCCTCAGCACCAGCAGCCCTGAAACAGTACGCAGAGGAACTGGGTGCCATTGTTGGAGCAGATGGCAAAGTGTCAGTGGAGAACATGGACCGATTATTGATGTGTGAGTGACTCTTAACCTGATTTTAAGTTACACTTGGCAAGAATTTTATGTAAAAAAAACCAAACCCACTTATACTCACTAGCCTCGATCGCAAAGTATGGCTGCAACTGAGAAGAGTGTTTTATTACCATGATTGTACAGTAGATGCTGTAATCTATCCTGTTATCAGAAATAAAATTCTGGCAGAAGGGAGTGAATGGCTTCAGCATAGAGTGTGACAATTATTATGCACAGGAGGGCATGAATCAGTAGTCAGGAGT
The DNA here is from genome assembly GCA_002120245.1 of Maccullochella peelii. Taxonomy (NCBI): domain Eukaryota; kingdom Metazoa; phylum Chordata; class Actinopteri; order Centrarchiformes; family Percichthyidae; genus Maccullochella; species Maccullochella peelii. The sequence continues at coordinate 52,163 of LKNJ01001236.1, read as the reverse complement.
AAAACGATCCTTTCCTCTCCTCTCCTCTTCTCAGCCTCCCATTCAGCGTCCACCTTCGACTGGGTGCTCTCCTGCCTTCTGGCTGACGGCTCGTCCGTCCACAGTTCAGAGACTCTAGCAGAAATGGCCAGAGTGCTCAAACCTGGTGGCAAGCTAGTTCTGGATGAAGCAGTTACAGGTGAGAGAGAAGAGCATTGTTCTAAATGGTTTTACATAGATGTTTTAAGTCTGAAAATGACATGAACCTTCATGTTGGAATTTGAAGTCATCAGAGGAAAGAGCATTTTTGAACCTCATGTCACTAAAATGGAAACGTACACTAGAAATGCTACACAGCATTATATTTAACACAGATATAATCACCTCAAAATACATTTTATTCTATAATTTATTTCACGTGTCAAGTGGATGTTGTCATCCACAAGGTCACTGTGCTGCACTGATAAGGTTGTGGCTCTTTGTTTGACTTGTTTCTCTCTGTGTTCCAGGAGCGGAGGCGCAGAGTGTGAGGACTGCTGAGAAGCTGAATTCAGCTCTGAAGTTGTCGGGCTTCATGTCAGTGACAGAGGTGAGTGAGCGGGTTCACACGCAGAGCTTGAAACCTAAAATTATTATTATGGAATTGTATAAAATACAGTTTGCTTTCTGCAATTGAAATCGCGCTGTTATACATTGTGCATTAGAGGGAAGCATTGCACTTAACCAAACCACAATGTACAGGCGAGAATATGAGAAGCGTAATCCCGTGGTCAACCACATAAAGTAAATCTTATACCAGTATGGGTAAACGTCTGCACCAGTTAAAACCCTTTTGACCTGTTAACCCTCTTGCTTCCTCTCCATCCAGGTCAGCAAAGCAGAACTGAGTCCAGAGGCGATGAGCTCCCTCAGGAAGGCCACTGGTTACCAAGGAAACACTCTGTCTAGAGTCCGCATATCTGCCTCCAAACCCAACTATGAGGTGGGATCATCCAGCCAGATTAAACTGTCATTTGGGAAAAAGACGCCCAAGCCAGGTAGGTTTCTAAGCCCAGTTTTATTGTTTTTTCGAAGCGTATATTTGTCCACATCGGTTAAATTCAAGGAGATCGCTCTGTCTGTTGGGAGGTTTGTTTGTGCGGTATGCAATGCCTCTAAAACCACTGGTCAAAATTATAATGTGTCTCATAATGGTCAAACTTACTCTGACTGACCAAAGAAGGCTCTACTACAAAAGGTAAAGAAAAAACATGATAACCAGTCATAATCTCAAACACTGTTCAGCATACATGATGGCTTTCCCATCAGCTTAGATTGTAGAGACAGTATAGAGTCGAGATTGTACTTTGTAGTCCAACATGCTTAAAAACATCAGCTCCAGTTGTGTGCAGCTGCTTGTGGAGATGTAGCTCAAAGTTGAGGTGAAGCTAATATTTGTGAACATCTGCGGTTTCAGCAGAGAAACCTGCTCTGGATCCCAACACTATCAAAATGTGGACACTGTCAGCCAATGACATAGATGATGATGATGTGGTGAGTTATGGATTTTGTATCCTAATGTAAAGACTCATTAAATACAGTTATATTATAGTCATAAATGTTAAGAGCCATGCAGCTATATTTCTTTAGGAAATTCATGCACACGTCTTTCTGTACACTGTACTTTTTGTATTTACAGTCTTCCTTGTCCCCTTCTGTTCCCTTTCTCTCTAGGACCTGGTGGACTCTGATGATCTGCTGGATGAAGATGACTTGAAGAAACCTGACCCAGCTTCTCTTAAAGCACCCAGCTGTGGAGAGGGAGCCAGCAAGAAGAAAGCCTGCAAGAACTGGTGAGGTCACCACACAAATGTCTATAAACCTCCAAAATACCCACTACGTAGTGGGAAGCTATAACAGGAGGAGGTGGGCTTTCAAAAATGTTACTTATTGTGCATTTATCTGTGCTTTGGAGGCATGTAACCATTACATGGTACAATATGTTTTGTGTAGCACATGTGGCCTTGCTGAGGAGTTGGAGCAGGAGAGTAAAGTAACACAGAAGACAAACTTACCAAAATCTGCCTGTGGAAGTGTGAGTATATTTTGATTGTTCTCACCATGTTTTCTCATATTTCCTCTCCTATCATACTAGCCTGTTAACTTATAATGAAATAATGACTTCCCTTTCTATTTGTGGCAGTGTTACTTTGGTGATGCGTTCCGATGTGCCAGCTGTCCGTACATGGGGATGCCAGCGTTCAAACCAGGGGAGAAGATTGTGCTGGACAATGACACACTGACCGACGCTTGAAACACTAGATTTCACACGTCCTACTGCTTCAAAACATTACATTCATTTCTGTTCTGTCCATTCCGAGACACGATTCCCTCTGCAAAAACACTGAGATTAAAGCTGCTTTTTCAGCGGATGTCATTGCAGATGTGATGGGAATTTCTGCCTGTTTGAAATTACAACAAACATCATGTACCAACAAAAGCAAGTCATGTTGACAGTTTAATTTGAGAGTTTGGCAATGCAGCTTTGACAGTGAGCAAGAGTGTGATTTAACTGAAATGAAAAAAAAATGCACTCATTGTCATTGCAGTTTACTCCTGCTGTTGTTAATTATGCAAACTACGGTGGCAGAATTACCTGGAAGGTTTCTAGGAAGTACTTAAAAGCACTGGAATGCATTTGTTCTTGTACCTTTCATTTGAAGTTCTATTTACATCTGACCACTGACAGTTACAGCATAAAGTAAAACGACATGATGTTCACCAGTACAATTTAAGCATACACAGGTCCATACAAACAGCATATAAACTGTCCAAGCTTATTCATCTATATAAAGGCCAACAGTTTGGCAATGAGAGATGTTGTGCCTTTTTGTGTTTCAATATAACACAATAAACTAAAGCCAGACTTCTGTTTATAGGCATCCCATTTATTTCACTGTTGGATAACGACACCACAAACAACTGATCAAGTGTCAGTAAACACCTACAGTATCCAACATTAAACATCTTCAAAATAATAGTAGCTTAGACCTCAGCAGTGATGTCACTGTCCTGCTAGCCCCTGCTGCCTGTAAACTCCCTTCATTGGAACTTGACAATAATATTAAACACTCAATAACCAATATAAAACTTTATAAAACATTTCTAGATTTGGCTTTGCTTGACGTGGGACCTGTTAATTCACCTAAAATGTCAGTTGTCTCTGGTATGCAATAAATTTGAGTTCTGATTTTTTTGCTGTAATGACCCCAATAGGTTACGTGGCATACCATTTTGCATCCCTAACTGCGCTGAACTGACGGACTATCCATTAGCCAGTTGGTGACATCCGCCTTTAATGTGATGCATTTCATTGTGTAATTATTTATTGTAGAATTGCTATATACTTAGCTAGTTGCTTATGGGAAGCCGTTAATATGAATTATTATAATTGTTAAGATTAGCACTGGTAACATTCTGAGACACTGAATTCTGGTTTTGGGGATGCAAAATGGTCACATTACAATCGTTCACATATTGAGTTATGGCTGCTTCAGTCAGAATAAAACCATATTGGCTGAGCCATAGATACAGTACAATATGCACCCAAAATGCAAACGGTGAGGTGAAAAGCACAGCGTTATGAGTCTGTTCTTCAGTCAGTGATTGCTCCACATCACTAAGACTTGATGCCAAAGTCCATCTTAATGTCTCCTAGACTGGGTTCAAAGGTGAAGCTGTACGACACTGCGGCTCTACCATCGTCTGAGGTCTCCCCTGGTGACCTGAACAAATACACTCCCTGCTTCCTGTGTCGACTCCACTCACACTCGCCCTGTAAGGGAGGCACAGCAAACCTGTCAGAAAATCCAACACCAACAATTCTACTGTGCATGTCACTGAACGTAATGCTACCAACTGATTGGGCTGCAACTAACGATTATTTTCATTATTGATTAATCGTTTAGTCTACGAAATATCAAAGAAAATGCTCGTCACAATTTCCCAGAGTCCAAAGTGACGTCTTCAAATTGCTTCTTTTGTCCCACCAACAGTCCAAAACCCAAAGACTCTTCATTTACTGTCAGAAAATCCTCACATTTAATAAGCTGGAACCAGCAAATGTTTGACAGTTTTGCTTGAAAAGTGACAGAAACGATTAATCAATTATTAAAATAGTCGACAGACATTAAAGTTGTACTATTTTGAAGCAGTCATGCCATTATTTGTAGGTTGTAGTTGCTGAGCTTTTTTTTTTAAACTTAAGTCTCATATCAAATGTCTCATAATAAAAGTTGCTCATTCCATTTTACATGAATATATTATTGTTACACTTATTACACATGTTAGATTATCTTACCATCCATCTACCTCTATTATCTATCCTATCTACCATTTACTACCTCGACAGCTATATATATATATATATATATATATACACACACACACACACACACACACACACACACACACACACTGTATATCAAAGGTACTGACTCCAACCTGTTCAATGGAATAGCTCAGTGATCAGATAATGAACTACACTGACAACAAGTGCACAGCAGAGCTTATCCGGGGAAGATTTAAAATGCCATAACAGACAATACAGATGACCCACATTATGTACAGTGCATTCAGAAAGTATTCAGATCCACTTGACATATTTTGTCATGTTGCAGCTTAAAGCTTTTCCAAATCGTGTCCAATCAACTGAATCTACCACAGGTGGACTCCAATCAAGGTGTAGAAACATCTCAGAGAAGATCAAGAGAAATGGGAGGCACCTCAGCTAAGTTAGCAAAGGGTCTAAATAATTGTGTCAATGTGATATTTCAGCTTTTTATTTTTAATAAATTTACAAACATTTCTAAAATCCTGTTTTCACTTTGTCATTGTGGGGTATTGAGTGTAGATTGACAAGGGGAAAATGAATTTCCCCACACAACATAAAGTGTGAAACGGGTCTGAATGCTTTCTGAATGCACTGTATATTAGATCTAAAAATACATTTAGGGCTGAAGCAATTAGTTGACTAATCAATTAGTCAATCGACTAACTATCTGACTAACAACTACTTTGATAATCAATGAATCGTTTGAGTCGAGCAAAAATGCATGTGATGGTTGCAGCTTCTTAAATCTGAGGATTTGTGCTTTTCTCTGTTTTATATCATTGTTATTTGAATATCTTTGGGTTTGGGACTGTTGGTTTGACAAAGTGAGCAATAGACAACATGATTAAAGTGAGAAAATAACTTGCAGATTATTTTATAGTGAAAGTAATTCCATTACTTTGATTAGACAGAGTGAGTTGATTGAACAAAAAAAAAAAAAAACTGAGCGAGAAAAGCTCAGGGTACAAAGACGAGCAATATGTTAAGGAGAGGCTACACTGTAGGTGAAGGCTGGGATACCTGCTCACTGATTGGTCCAATCAGACCTGAGCTGACAGTGATGTCATCAGTTAGGTGATATTCCATCCACAATGCGACACCATGGCAACGACCGCTCCTGAAGCAGACATTTAAACGGACAGTTAACACCTCTGCAATGTGTTGTTGAGTTCAGTACAAAAGCTCCTTACACACAGTAACTGCCTACCTGCGGTCTACATCAGGTAGCTAGCTGCTGCTAAAATGTTTGAACTTGTCACATAATCAGCCATTTACACTTTTATTCAAATTACAACTTTATAGCATTTTTCTTTATAGAGGAAACATTTCCTTCCTCTATGTACCGAAACAAAGCAATGATCTGATTCTGTTTCTATTTGTTTTTCAGCAAACATTAAGACAGCGGAGCTCATTTTCCAAAAGACTCATTCAGCTGTCATAAAGGACGTTTTAGGAAATCATTCCTACCTTTCACCATAACTCTGTACAGCAGCTCACCTCTGTGTGACAGGTGAACACACTGTTGCACTATCATCTATCTGTACATACTGTTTATATCATACATATATTGTATATATTATTCACTGCCATTTTTTGCACACCTGTTCTTAGTGCTCTTTTATTTTTCTTTACTCTTATTATTATTATTATTATAATATTCAGATTCTGCAATTCTGCTCTTTATTTTGTATTTTTTATTTCTTTTCTATTGACATTCTGCAGATCTGCAATTGTGCTTTTAATTTTTTATGGTTATTCTTATTGTATTGTGGATTGTGCTGCTGTTGTAACAAAATTTCCGCTCACGGGATCAATAAAGTACATCTATCTCTCTATATTAGTGTTAGCAAATAACAGGCCTGCAAAGTCTATCTGAACTCAAGTTTTAAACAGAATCAGCCCAGTGCCACAGACTATAAAAGCTTCTGCTTCCTTCAGGCTACGTTCACACTGCAAGCCTTAGTGCTCAATTCAGATTTATTGCTCAGATCAGATTTTTTTTTGTTTGGCTGTTCACATTATATTTTAAATATGGCCAATATCAGATTCCATTGTGAACTGGTCAAGGTCCTGAAGTGACCCACATGCACAAAAGAACATTAACAAAGACGTTACACGCTGCCATGCGGAAGTAAACATGAAGGCCACTGAAGTCAGCGTTTACAGTTTTATTTATAAGCTGAGCTAAGCAGCGGAAGCCTGCGTATTCACCAGGTGACTCCCACCAGCACAGAATTGTGACGAATGAGTGACATAAAAGTCGCATGAATTCCGATGAATGACTGTTCAGACTGAGGACACATTGCAAAAAATCTGAACTGTATCTGATTTAGGACCACATATGAAAGTGGCCCAAATCAGAATTGAAAAGATCAGATTCCATGTGAATTGTGCTGTTCACACTGTTATGAGGAAACAGATCTGAGTCACATGAGAAAAAAAGACTGATTTGCGCCACTTCCGTCTGAATGTAGCCTTAGACTCCATAATACTGAACGATAAGTTTGATATGGAGACAATAATTTGACTACAAGCTAATCGCACCAGGCTACATTGTTTATTTAGAGAATTCTGGTTTGGGTTCTTAGCAAGCCTGATGAAGTGTTAATGATACAGGAGAGATGATACTGATTTTGGTCCTTCCCCCATTTTCAGTAGGCTTTAGACTGACACATTGTAGTTGTAAGTGACATATGATAGAGGCCTATACTATAATTTTGGGGTAAACAGAGTGAAAGGATCAGTTTACCCCAAAATGAATATTAAGTCACTGTAAACTCACAATCTGTATCTTTTTAAAATGTATAAGTACTGTTTACCTTAGAATAAAACAGTTGTTATAATTCGGTATATGGTTCTTGATCTCATACTGATAACTCAGTACCTTATGAAAGACAGTGAGCCCTGACTGCTGATTGGCTGTTGAGGGACGCACTGCGTGAAGTCAAAGGTCATGACGGCTGTGGACTGGGTCAGAGCACGGCACGGGTACTCCCAGAGAGGGTGGGGCTCCGCCTCACGGGACTCGTGGAAATCCAGAGATCGCTGAAGGTGCAGACATGGCAAGTTACTTTTAAATTATTTTCAAAAAAATACACTGTTTAAGAAACACAGGAGAAAGTCAAAAGAGACTTGAACAAAATGAATGTAGGTGGCATGCATTTTCTTTTATTTTTCTGTTTTCTGATTAAGACCTTTCTTCTCCATAATAAAAATATCCCCCAGTTACCTGGGCATTGATCTGGATGTAAAAACTGACCGCTAAGAAAAATGAATGCATAAAAATGTTACCTGGACCATTTCATCCATGGGTGTGACATCAAAGCCCTCACATGTTCCAGATGGTGCTCTTATCCTCCACAAATCCTAACAAACATGGAAAAGACTAATTAAGACTATTAAATCAACAGGGACTTACCTTTAAAAAATATTATTCTATTATAAAATGTGAATCTGGTCATTTAGAACTTTGCATTAAAGGATCTTAAAAACAGACCATCTCTTTGAAATACTACAAAAAACAAATGATGGACGTTCCATTATGAGTTCTTTTTTATGTTAGAAGTAATTAAAAAAAACGTACATGTATGAAAAGATTCCCATCGGTCTCACCTGGAACTCTACAGCCACCATGTGAAGTGTGGCAGAGCAGGGCAGGATGGTGGCTTTGGGCCGGAGAAGGCCTGCAAGGGCGGTGCGACAGTACCAGAAGAACAGGGAATGCCAGGGTAAGAGGCTGGTGCTGAAGTACGGCTCACCCATCAGGACTGAGATCTGTAGGAGACAAGCTTTACACTCACTCCACTGAGATCCACATTTCTGACCTTTTGTTAGTTTACCAACTTGTACAAAATAACATTTGGGTGGGATTTTTGGCTTCAAATGTTATCAGATGGGTTAAATTCCAACAAATGCTCAGCTGGGTAACAGGAAACCAAAGAGTTAAAGCAGTATTAACTGATTTTTTGGCCACTTGGGGGCAGTGTAACAAGCTGGAAACACAACACTGACATATTATCACCTTATAGAGTTGATATGTTGGCCATGTTATTAAACATGCTAGCTATTTACACATCCAATAGACAAGGAACAAAGTTAGTATTCATTTGAAGTCATGTTTCTGGCCACCTGATGAATATTTACTTTCCATTTAGCTGTCAAACTTCAGAGTATTAACTTTCGAAAGAGACCATACGCATTCATCTCCAAATGGTTGAAGGACAGCTTTCAGTTTACTTTGGCTATGCCTTGGATAGGTGTTCTAGGGTAATTTTACAGAGCTAAAAGATGCGAAAATGCTTCATACAGCTTATGGGAATGCCAGAGATGGTGATAATTCTCAGTGGGTTTATCACTACGAGCAACAACTGTTTTCTCTCCTAGCAATGCACGCCACTAAAGCCTTGTTCCAAAGGTACCTGTTCCCCTCCTAGATCATTACTGGTCAGCTGCTCAGGCCTGATCTCCAGCAGCTCAACGCCTCCTTTCATCGAATTGGCTTCCAGCACCTGCAGAGAAAAATGTATAGCATCAGCACTTCTTAGGCTACATCTACACTAATACGTTTTCATTTTAAAACAGTGTTTTAAAATGAAAATCTCCGTACACACCAGCGTTTTATCACTGTTTCAGAAATAATCTCCGCCCATACTACACACCTGAAAACAAATATCACATAACCACTCACGTACACTGGGCATGCACGAAACCAGTGTAAATAGGAAGCAGACTGTCTATTAGTGTGGATGTAGCCTTAAACTGCCTCTGGAGTTTTGTGTTGATATACCTAAATGTGTAAAAATATCAAGCATCATCTGCAGTTCTCAAATACGAGGTAGTACATTAAATAGTTCTCATTTACCTGCTCAATAACCTGCTTAGACATTCTGGAGTTTTCCAAACTGTAGACCTAAGCAGAGGCCAAGAGAATAAAATAATAAGTCAATAACAGAGTCCGGATATTTGGTTTGTAAAGGTACAGCATGTGTCCACATGGTCAAAGCAGAGTACCTGTTTGGCTCCAAGCATGTGAGAAAACACAGGAAGCAGACTTCCATCGCTGACACTAAGACACACACTGCCCTCCCTCAGAACCTGGAGTTAGCATAGCAGGTAATCAGAGAACACAGACCATATCCATTCATTCATGGACACTTCTGACTGTGTGGCTGGCCATCACTTACGCTGCGTAGTGCACTGACGTAGCTCTCTGTACGCCGTCTGTCGTTGAGTTCACCGAAACGCGGCCGCGTCCAAATTAGGTGAGCCTGGCAGGTGCAACACGGCCGGGAGGGAAGAGCCTCAGTCTGTGAGTCCTGTTGGCTGAGGACATCCACATACAGACCATTTAGAACTACTAAAAAAAACATATCTGTATTTGTGGTGTTATGGTTGATGCTTATTCAGCTCCAAAATATTTGTACTCAGATTACCATACCCTAGGTTTGAATGAGTTTTTTTTATGTGTTAACCCTATTCTAAGAAGGTTTTCCTTTTGCTCCTCAGGTAGGACTTCCATACAATCTGATGACTTTAGTGACCCCCTGAATTTTTGTCCAGTTTTGTCACTGGGTAAATACCTCCCACTGACCCTGACCAACACTTCGGTCCATGACAGAACATCCTGACAAATACTGGCTGGATTTCCATGAATACATAGTCATTGTCCCCAGAGGAAATGCTAGTGAGGAAATGCTGACCTTTCTGCTAGTTCAACCACCAACAGGCCAATACAGCAAACTGGCACACAAGATATCTCATAATGCGGAGATCTACCATGACATTTTCGAAGCGCATTGATGCTCCCAAAGGGATAAACCCTTTTGATTTTAATAATCCTGTGACCAATCCTCTAGTGTCTCTAGCAAGCTGAACTTAAAACAGAGTTTTGTGATTTGAAGAATAAAGCAAGGTAAACATTTAGCCAGTTACAGCTAAAATTGTTATTCGAAGTGTATGACAACATCATGGAAAGGATCCCTACAGAGACAGACCGTTTATTAAAGAGTAAGATCCTTTCATCTTCCTGCAACAATTCAACACCTCGGGAGATTTCAGAGCGAGACTTTCTGTTTCTGGTTAAACAAAAAGGATCTTACTCTTTAACAAACGGTCTGTCTCTGTAGGGATGCTTTCCATAATGTTGTCAGACACTGTGAATAACAGTCTGAGCCTGTCAGTGGCAAAAACAAGCACTTTTAGTGGACGGACTTTTCACGGGCGCAATTGCCCCAAAGGATTACGTTGCAGCCATTGCAGCTGTTTGTCGATGCTAGCGGAGGCGATCTACCGGACCAATTCCAACACTAATGGTAAGTATTAGTCATTTAGACCCTAACATTAGCAAAAATAGGGCCCAGGTTTAAAAATACCGGAGTTTCCCTTTAACTGATTCTAAGCTATTTTCATCATCTAAGTTCTACTGAATGAGCCAGTTTTGAAGACTGTCAGTAAGCTATCTGATAATTGTAGAAATTAAAAAGATGGTTATATTGGGCAGTCAAAGACAGATAAATAAAGAAATAAATAAACAACTGATAGCTACAATTCCATGACTGTTGTTTCCTTGTTCAGATGCTACTGAGTGGCACTTGAAGAGAATGTCACATTGTGTGTGTTGCTGTTGAACTATTCAGTGCTGCACGAGACACAGATTCAAGGAGTATTTCTAAAGTAAAGCAGGAAATATACTGTGTGTTGTCTCTGAGCTGTTACCTGCGAGACTGCAGGCTGTACCACAGACTGTAGTCATCATGGCAGACAGTCAGACTCAGCTCCTCTCCTTCTGTCACCCTGCTCTCCACAGGCAGGAAGTACACACTCTGCATCCAGTGGTCCCGCCACTGAAACACACCGCAGCGATCAGCAGGGGCTGATGGGAGCCCGACTCAGAACATCATGACATCATGCCCTATAACTCACCGGAGCCATCTTTGGCTGTGGGTATGTCCAGCTGGGAGCCATGGTGCAAACTATGCTTCCACTGGGATCCATGTCAAGGTCCCACCAGGACAGGACAACCTGGGCCCGGCCACCAGACTGAGCCACAAACTGGGAGGAGTGGGACTGGAAAGCGCTGCTCACTGGTTTACTGAAATCCACGCTGAGAGGGAAGGACGGAGTGCAGAGGGATGGAACGCAAGACGTGGAAAACTGATGTTGAGAGATTCTAGAAGAACGTGTTTCTCACTTTCATACCTGAACATGGTACAGAGAGGGCCCAGCGGGGTGAAGCTGCGAGGAGACACCTGGCTCAGCTGGATGTCACACACCGAGTGAGCTCCAGCACAGCGGCTCACGGTGGGTGGCGGGACCAGATGGGACCCCTCCACCTGCACCGGCTGCAGCTGAGCCCAGTTCCACAGCAGCTCTGACTCCACCAACTGGGCGTAGACGGTGGCCCGGTGAGGGACCGCCTCACAACCCTCCTGCAGGGTGGAGGGACACGAGCAGACAGATCTGACCACCAACTGGGATTATACATTTTACCCACACTGTCTGCACTTTATTTTAGCCAGACTGAATTTATCTGACTTTTCTAGTATAAAACAAAAATTTGAAAAGTTCATGACCAGTGTAAAAGCTACAGATCACACACACACACACACACACACACACACACACACACACACACACACACACACACACACACACACACACACACACCTGGACCAGATTTTGGTGAGCATGTTCATAGCTGGGCAGGGCTCCTTCACCTATCAGTTCTGTATCAAACAGTTCTGTGATCAGAACATTGGCCTTCATTTGCATATCTCCATCTGTATAAAATATAAACAGTATGTACAAACACAACACATATCTCATCAGCACAGACATATTAACAAGCACCATGCTCTTGTCTGCAGACCTCTCTCAGAATCACATTTTTAATTGTAGAAAATCACGGATGCATGCAGCTTCCACCAGTCAACTGACACAAAAGCACACCAATATTCATATAGTGCAGCTGTGTGTGCGTTTCTTTCTGACCTGGCCCCACAGTGACGTCAGTGGAGTGTCTGTTAATAATCTTGATCTTTTCAGAGAAGCCGTTCTTCTCCACAATGCACCGTGCTGCCTCAGCCATGGGCTTAAAAACCTGCCCACACAAAGGAAACAGAGACGTCACCAGAAGCTGCATCATTTCTGGGATTAAAACTTTTTTTAAGGTAAGTTACTGACAAGACAGAGACCTCAAGTCCTATAGTGAAAAGGACAATAAATTCTGTTAGTGTTGAATTGAGTAGTTGGTGAGTAGTTGATCAATTGGCCACGAGTAGATCGACAATATCGATATGATTTAATCAACAACAAGTTTGATAAATTAACCATTTTTACGGTGTGAACACACTACAGACTTTAAAAAAAAAGGGTGGAATGTATGTACAATATGTAATTATGGCACAGATCCAGACTGTCAACAACACTGTGTGTGTGCGTGCGTTTACACATACACACGCGCACACACACGCACACACACAGGGAAGAGCATCTCTACCTCCACAGCATAGCAGAAGTCAGCTCCAGCACTGACAGCCATCATGGACAGCAGGCCTGTTCCTGTCCCGATGTCCAGGACGATAACCTTCTCACCACGAGCCTTTACTCTGGCTACAGCTGCCCGGATGCCCCGGTAATACTTCTCATTCTGGAGGCAGAAAGCACATCAGCTGTGTCAATGCTGAAGAAGAGCGAGAATGCTCTGCAGAGAGATTTAACAAAGTCAGTTTGGTGCAAAAATCTGTGTTATTTTCTCCTTTGGAGTTCAGTCAACTCTCCTAGAAAAGACATTAACGAATGGAGTATAATGTGTTTTTATGTATTCATTGTTATCAGAGGTGTAGAGCCTTTTGTTTTGACCTAGAAAGATTCTGGTTTAACGCCTCAAGCCAAAGGAAAGTATGTCGTTTTTAAGTATACTTATACTTAAGGATACTTATGTGAAAAACACACACACAGAAAAACATACAGAGGGCACCCTATCATGCAACAGCTCTATATCTATGTATGTTCTCCAACACTCACCCTGTCATGGTCATGTAGCATATCAGCATAACAGGACCTGGAAGATAAACAAGCTAAACTGATCAACAGGACAACAGACTGACAGACCAGTGTTGGTATTACTGAAGCTCAACACTAGCTCCATGTACTGTAAGATAACAAAACACCTAAATCCAATAAAAATCTGGCAATGTATTGATGCTTTGCTTTTTAACAAAAGGTAAATAAGAATGACACTTCTTCTAAGTCCTTGTGGTCTGTGGGAGAATTTGGCATGTGATGTTCAATTCAGAAAAACAACTAACAATGTCTATATTGTGATTGATTCACATGGTTACCACCATTGTATTGTGGCGTAGTTTTTCAGGTTTAAACTTGACTTTAAAGTATTCATTTATATCATACAGGTGGATTGATTAGAGCCCGACTGATAAATTGGCCAGGCCGATACACTAGCTGATATTAGCTTGTTACAGATACATCACTTTCCGTGAGTGTATGTTGGCTGATAAGTAACAAGACATGCACAGAAATGCCCAACATACGTTTGAGATACTTTGGAAACAGTGTCACCATTCAACAGTCTGTCCACCAAAGAGCACTGGCAGAAAAATTCAGTAAATATACTATCTTGGTCACACATTTTTAAAAGACGAATTTTAAAGGATCCTTCTGAGAAATGTTTGTTAATGTCAAAAAATGACTATCGGCCGATATATCACTGTCGGATCTTTTATACTCAAAAATTCTGTTATCAGTCGGACTGTAGTGCACGTAATTAAACATGAAGAGCACATACTTACCACACAAACATGCCTGTATGTATGAAAGCATATACTTGCAAAAGCTTAAACTATCTTGTTAGGACACAGCATGCCACACTTCATGCCACACTTCATATACAAATTATCAAAAATAACATGGCACACTTGGATAATAATTAAAGATGTTTTTACGGGTTTCTAAGCTCAACTCTTTCCTTCGGCACATCATAAGTGACAGCACAACAGAACGCACATTTTGTAAAACTGTGTGGTCAAATTGATTGTGTCGTGTTTTCAGAGGGCTCATAATGAATTTCAGTATCAGAAATGTTCAAGACAACATTCAAATATGTGCAGATTCTCTTCGCTGTGATGCTAAACTCGGTGCTACCTGGCTATCTCCTGGTGGTAGTCGTACTCCTCACTCTCCTCCACCCAGTCTAAAGCTCCAGTGGTCGGGTTGGCTCTTCCACAGAAGGTCTTCATCTCTGCCGAAGGTTTTACAACAGTCCGCTAAGATATACGGCTAAATAAAACGGCGTTTTTGCCACAATATTCTACAGAAGTCTAAAAGTAAATTGGATTACAGAAGCAGCGTTGCCCCGACGGAGGCGGCCATCTTTCCCAGTGACGTCACTAACGCTTCAGGTCACGTGACTAGCATTTGGGATTAAAAGACGCGACTTTATTTTATTAAGCATTTATTTAAGCATTTATGTGAGTTTACAATGTGCTTTAGAGGCTGGAATTGAACCAGAACAAGGCAAATATCCTTTGAAATAACAACAGGAAACACTATTCAAAAGGAAATAACAGAAAAATAATACATAAATACAATAAATACATACAAAAAACAGATTAAAAACACCCAATATCAACAACAATATGACAAAAAATTGGACAAAATAACAAATACATGAAGTTAATGAAAACATGATTTTAAAGGTGATTTAAAAGTAATGAATTGGCAGCCTCAGTTCCTCAGGTAGGATGGTTCACAGTCCAGGAGCCCTCACTGAAAAACACGTTTAGTCTTAAGTCCGATGTTATAGTCTGATGCTTTAATAAAGATCTCTTTATATTCTTAAAATGATATACCTGATATATCTCATTTTATCTGTTTTCATGTTGTGACCATTTTTTGACTTTTCATTTTATATACCAGAAATGAGGTTATATTTTGATTTTATTTGAAAACATTGACTCCTAGCATGAACATTGCGTCATATACACAAATTGATTTTCCAATTTAAAATCCAATAGTTTCTTTCTTTAGCAGGAACTATCAGGCTTTGCAGTTGAATACATACAGAAATAAGACATACGAGTAGAACTCGCATATCTCACAGCTCTTCTATGGAGCTGTTTTTCAATTATTGGTCAGGATTCAGAAAGGTTTCACAAGTCTCTCATTAATTATCTCCAGTAGGTGATATTGTGTTATGTGATGGATGGTCACTTAATGTGTCAGTTCACCCACGTCAAAAAAAAACAAACCTTTCACTAGTAATATGTAGCCGTGCAAATAGTTTGGGTTTTGTGTGCTAAGATTTTGAGATATCTGCCTCTATTGTTTTACCATAAATATTTTTAAGACATTAAAGCTGGGGTAGGCAAAATCTGTGCAACCTATGCAAAACCTTCCACAACAGTTCTGTTGTGTCGCCCTCTGTTGTGGGGCAGAGCAGAGCGCCCCAGGCTTCAGAGGCAGCTGCAACGCGCCGTCCAGCAGCGGGATGAGAGGCTAGTACACCACACACACGCCACCCTAGACCTGGACCAACAATTCACCAGCTCAAATCCCTGGTAAATTGTAGATGAGGGAAATTACATTGGGTCATATAGAATGACGGGAAAATCGGGTTGAAGAAATATTTTCCAGGTAACCGCAGCTACTGTGAGTGTGAAGCAGGATGGTGCTGAGGAAAGAACAAGGAACTTGGTTGATGCTCCCTGATTGGCCATCCATCAACATAACTTGAGACTCAGCAGCATTTGGCTGCTTGGCCCTGCATATTTTAGTGTAATGACAAGCTAAGAGTGTCCGGCTTGATGATCTTTCTGAGAACCAGATCCACCCCAATTTTTTATGCAAAAATCTGAGTCCAGGCTGCAGTTTCAGTCCCTGTCATGCACACTTGGCAGTGGGCAGACAGAAGGCCAGGGTGGAGGGAGGCACCAGGATGTCGGTGAAGATGGGCCGGTATCCTGCAGGCAGAGGGGGGGCACTCTGCTCCAGCAAGTCAAGTACAGCCCCTCTGATGTCCCTGGAGACGTCACCACGGATGTCCAGCAGTACAGACACATGCTCTTCACTGAGGAAACAGAGAAAAATGTAGGTACAGTCCCTGGTCATAAAAATCCTGTATGATAACACTTTTTCTTTTTAATGTTGGCATAAAACTCTTCAAAATAACATTACACCATTAGTATCAAATTATTTATAATAATAATAATAATAATAATAATATCTAGCTTGATATTAATGGATACTACATGGTAATTTAAAGCTGCAGTAGGCAATATTATTTCATTATTAATTATATATTATTGTATTATAATTTTGGTTAAATTTATTTTGACCATTGCATGTCACGACAATATTTAATTGAAGGGTTCCATTAAAAAAAATGTGTCTGTAAGTGCTGATCCCTTTGTATTCAGTTTTTAAAAAAACTAGACCTGGTCTGAATCAAACAACCAATCAGGGTTAGCTAGCATGTAACTAGCCAATCACAGCCACTCTGTACAAACAGTGGGTGAAATTGACGTGAAGCGATCAACTACAGAGAAAACGTATCACTCTGTTGGAGTTGTTGGAACTACAGAAACACGGCTATACAGTGGTGTTACAAAGTGGAGCTTCTTCCCTAACTAAGGATCCGTTTCTTACCTCTGAGTCAGACAGAACTTTGACAACCTTGACGTTCTGCTTCAAGCCCCGCAAAATACGCATTATTTGGTGGGAGGGGCTTAGCGGCCTGATACGAGGCAGCAGAGAGGGGTGGAAGGTTGTGCATTGTGTATGTTCAAACTCCGCTTTAAAAACTACGCTACTATTAGCAGGCAGGGCTAAAATGCAGGGGAGGTCACATTACCTGATGTCGGGGTATTTGGCTGCGAGTCCAGACACTTCCAGAGTGAGCATGCCGGGGTCTTTCAGTCTGATGAAGTCAGCCAGGACGGGTAGTAAGGCCAAAGGATTCACTTCATGTACTGACCCTTCACCCTCCTAGAGACCGGTACACACATGAGTTTGACTGATATGGGACTTTGAATGCAGACACAGATATCAATACTTTTGACTGAAGCTGGTATTGGCTAATCGTTTGTGGAAATGTTTTTATTTTTTGTATTATCATGCTAAAAATGTTTTAAAACTATTCAGTGTTCAACCCAGTATGGAAAAGCCATTCAAACAGCTTTATAGCCATCATGGGACACTAAAACTCTTAACTAAAACACAGGATGCTAGTATTTCACTACTACTGCTATGACTTCTGAACTACAGTAGCAGAAAAATTTATTTAGTGTATACTAATGTGTAATCTAGTCCTAATTTTCTCACAGACACTGTAGTAGCCACTGTAGTATAGATCACTTCTACAAAATCTGTAGAACACCATGATACTGCAAAGTGTTAAAGTGCATCCATGAACGTTTCTAAATCATGACAGCAAGAGTCAGTTCCTCCTCACCAGGCTGTGGAAGATTTCTCTAAACTGCTGGTCGTCTTGGACAATCTGCTGGGTGAGCCGCCTCCTCTCCTCGGTGCTGCGACACACCAGCCTCTTCTGCATCAGAGCCCGGACGTACTCCACCACCATCAGCCACTGGGCCTCCTCCTGCAGACGCTGCAGACACAAAAAGAAGATTCAGAAAGGCATGCTGACCACACGTACAAAGTCTCAGAGCAATGAAAAGACATGAAGGACACGAAGCAGAGTCGAGAAGGTCCAGTGCAGATGTTTGGCTATAAAAAACGTTAAGCTGCACAAACTGGTTTGAAGAGATAAGACTCAGGGTGCTACTGTATGGCCCTTTTTACACCTGGCATTAACATGTGTCTTGGGTGATCCGATCACAAGTGGACAGCTCTAAGTACAGGTGTGAATGCACCCGAGACGCATTGAGGACACACTGAGATCCGATCGCTCAGACCACATTCAGAGGTGGTCTGGGCCATATATGGCCACATTCTTTTAGCAGTGTGTACGCGAATTTGTCTTGTGCCACACTGAAGGACCGCCTACTCAACTGACGTCCTCTGCGTAAGCGGAAGTACGTATTCATTCACGGGTTTATACTCACGCTCTTGCAAACTATTCCAACTCAAACTTTTCCCAAAGGCTTTTGTAGAAGAGGTAAGTGCGCAAAATGAAATTACAAGTTGGGAGCTTAGTGGTGGTGACGTTGAAGTCATGCAACCGTGGTGTAGTTCGTTTATAGCCCAACATTAGCTTTTTACTTCTGGCTATTGCATTTACGCTTCAAAAATAATAAAAGTGATGTTTGTGAAGATTATCTTGCTGAACAAAACCTGTAAGTATCATAAACATTTGTTGCCACAGAGCTTATTTTCTGCAATAATCCAAAGGAAAAATCCCATTGGCTTTTTGTCGAGGGAACAAAAGGGTGATGCTAACTTCCGGGTTGGCCTACAAAAATACATCATCCCTGTAGCGCTCAATAGATTGATGAAATTGAGATTACTGTGCCAAAAAAAATAAATAAACAATGATCAGTGTCATTTTCCTCTGAAATTACAAATGTACTATAGATTTGACCTAAACTCAGAAGCATGGAAATCAAATTCAAACAAAAGTATTAATATTGTACTTCCATCACACTCTTGCTCTAAAGGTTTTCTGGGAAAAAAAAACCCAGAAAAATTCTTTTTAGCAATGAAAATAGTCAAATGTAAAAATATTGACTATTGATTACTGCTAAAAATTCAAAAAATATTGGTTCGCCATCCAAAATGATTTCAGCTGACACCGGACCACAAGCAAATACGGACAAAGGTTTTGAGTTTATGATTTATACAGTTCTCAGATAAATATTCATATACTTGCTGTTACAGCCATTTTGATGCTGGACCTTAGCAGACATATATAAAATAATCTGTCTAAATAATATCATTTGGACATACACATCCCCACTGGGTTTTATCAAGCAATACGTTCTTCAGAGCAGCTCTGAGAAATGTCTGTATAATTAAACTACCATCTTCACAAGTGGAGACGAAAACAGAGCAAAGCTGTGACCTGTCGGCAGGGTGGTCGAACACGGCCGTACAGCTCCAGGTGACGCTCCAGGACGTGGCAGAGTTTAGGGGTGGGGTCTCCCTGGACCAGCCAGGGTCGGGTCAGCAGGCCCGGGAGGAAAGGCTGAAGGTCCAGGAGAAGCTGATCCATCACCAGGCGACACGCCCGTCTCACCGCGCGGTCCAGAGCTGCTAGAGGATTGGGAGGAGTCCGAGAGAACTGCCCTGCCGACCGGGATGACTGCTGCTGCTGCAGGCTCTCTGTGGACTTTCTGCATCAAACACGAGAACACAGTAGATTTTATTTAGGCCTGTATTTTTTATTTTCATTTCATTTAGCTTTTATTTAGCTAATTCTTGTAATTCATCTGTGATGGGAGGACCACTAGATCAGGCAGGTCATTAGAACTGTTGTGTCAGAGGTACTTAATTGTCAACCAATAACTCGTACACACATTTACAAATGTCCTTTTTTCAAAGAACAAACTGATTAGATGGTAACCTCATTATAGGGAGTAGAGTACAGGGAAGTGGCAACGTTACAAAGCAGCCAACGCCCGATCCATGCCACGTAGCTCTGTTACAGCCAGTTGGACGCATAAACATCACATCCTTTGGATTTTCCCAGAAAATCTGTCCCGAGTCCTTTACATACAAAATGTACTTTAAGTATCAAAAGTAAAAGTACTCATAATGTAGAATGGTCCCTTTTTGAGTGTTATACTATTATATAATGTATATCTGAGTCTCGACATCTCGACACTAAATGTCCACTGGCAATAAAATGTGCACAATTATTTGTGAGAGGCACAGTATGATTGTAGATTAGTGTGGGATGGTAATATTTCCAAAATAAAAAAGAATATCAGGTGTCCTTTGTCCAACCATTTCCCTATGTAGGAACAAAGCACAGGCAAAAACGGACCCTCTCTTTTTCAAGTTCTCTGTTGTTTGTGATGCTTGACAACATGACACTAAACGATTCTGAGTCCCCAAAGTGTCCAAAATGAGTCCAAACATTTGTGTAATAAAAGCTTTTAAAGCCTTTTCAGTGGCCATTCACCACCATTCTGCCATGATCTCACTTGAGGATGATGCAGTTGCTGATGGAGGCCAGCAGATAGTGGAGGTAGAACTTGTTTTGTTTGTTGCTCGGATCCCTGCGATGCTCCTTCCCAAATTCCACCAGAGCTTCTCGAAACCTGTGACGTGAAGGAATAGAGGTGAATGAAAAAAGGGGAAAGTGAAGACTCGGCCAAGCCTGTTTGATATGCTGAGAATAAAATGGCTAAGCAACTTGCATGAATGCACACCTGTTCAGGAGGTTCTCCATCTCATACAGCCCCATCTGTATAGTCTGATCTCGCAGGGATTCTCCAATCATCAGAGCCACCCGGGCATTCTCCTCCAGCATCTACCACAGACAGTCCCACAAACAAACAAAACAAATCCACATAAAATACACGGTATACTACTGACAAAATCCACATCACCACTGCACCAGAGTTTAGGGGTTAGACAGTGATGATAGTATGATGTTCAAAGGTGATTAAAGAGGAGAAGCAGTGAGAAGGGAGACCAATGTTAATTGAATTTAATGGAGCATGTGTGGTTGTATTTATTGCGCATTTGCATGGCATGCTTACCTGTGTGATGATAGTGGGCAGGCTGGTTTGGTAGAAACCTTCATGGTCTGTGTCTGGCTCCTGGTCTCTCTGCCAGTCTTGCAGCTCCACCTGTAGAGCTTTGTGCATCCACTCTGATACACTCTTCTATAACAGCAACAACATGGACACACACATTGTGTGTACAATGTCTTAGAACTCTTTATATGGTTCCTACACAGTTTCAATTTCAGTGTTCCCAACTTTTCCAGATATTATTTGAAATTATTTTATGCCCCTTTCCAAAAAAGATAATAGATATTCATTAACAAAATGCTGGAATATGTGATATGATGGATGTCTAACACAAAATCGGGTTGTCCTATGTACATCCAGACCATATAATGTCTTCTTGATTCAGTTTCCAAACGTGCGTGCTAAACTATGTAGGACTCTGTTTTCAAAGGCCTCTCTTCACTAGGATACAGGTTTATACAATTTATGTATCTTAAGAAAAAACCCCATTTG
This sequence comes from Maccullochella peelii, assembly GCA_002120245.1. Classification (NCBI taxonomy): domain Eukaryota; kingdom Metazoa; phylum Chordata; class Actinopteri; order Centrarchiformes; family Percichthyidae; genus Maccullochella; species Maccullochella peelii. The sequence goes on along the minus strand of LKNJ01001236.1, from coordinate 30,647 downwards.
CGGTCAACTCACCCGAACACTCTGCACATATTTGTTCTGCAGCTGCTCCAGTCCCTCGGTGGAGATGAGAGGTCCTAGTTCTTCTTTCTCCATCTCAGTCACCAGCTCCGGATGACCCATCATGTCTGGGCTGCCAAATTAAGATTGTCAAACTTGGAGCGTTTGATGGTTAACCAAAAAAAAAGTTTGAGCTCGTTTCACTGGCATCCAAAACAAGCTCAAATTTCTTTGTTGAACTTTCTATGTTGACAGCACATTTCAGATTGTTTCATTTTAATAGCTCTTAAGGCCTGAAGAAGTAAAACTGTCCAGTATTTCACAAGAACAAAGCAAGCTGTTGAGAAACAATCATTTTTGAACTACAGAAATGATTTTTCTTCTTCCTTCCTATCTTGTTAATCATCTTGCGACACCGTGGGGGTCCCGACACCAAGGTTGTGAACCACTGATATAGACTAACAATAACTGGACAAGACTCTTGTAGTCATTTCACAACAGATGATAGCTGTGATAGATGACATTTTTTGGATGTTTCTTTTTCAGTGTTCTGCTTCATTAGATGGTAATTAAAGGAAAGAGATGGGGAACTATGGGAGAGAAAGTGTGTATGAAAGGTAATCAGCTGCATTTGAAATGGAATATACAGGAAGTGTCTTATCCTACTGAGCCAAAGTTACATTCACTGAATCAAGTAAAGAGCCAATTCTCTGGCAAAAAGGACGTCTGCTCACAGAAATTGGGAGTTGTTAATTTGCTTAGATGTATTCAATGACCTCCAGCTCTCAAGTCACCTCAAATCAAAACTTCCATTATCCTTAATGTAAATTTAGCTACACATAAAACAAACCGTTTTAAAGCACAAACAACCACACACACACACACACACACACACACACAGAAGGACAAATAATAAAATACAGGATCTGCGCAGGTCATAAACCTCACCTGTTGTAGATGTGGAGCACCCAGTTGAGCACAGCAAAGATTTCCCCACTCTCCAGGTCCCAGCTGCTAACCTAGGCCACAAGTATCACTTACATGTGCGTAGTGAGGTCGTCAACAGCTTGAAAATAGTTGATTAAAATTATGATTAATCTACAAACTCCAGTTGTGATTGCTATAGAGAAAACAACTGCTAATTCAAAATATATTTAACTTAGTCCATTAAAAAGAACATATTTAAGTCTCATGGTTCTTACTATATTATATGTAAATCATGATCATGCATAGCAGAAAATGATGAGAAAGATGAGAGAAATAATAGCCCCTGTAATTGTTTAGATATATTTGTAGTCTACATAGTGAGGAGTTGTACAGAGGCTAAACATGGTGCAGCATTGATTTATATTTCTCACATCACTGACTTGTGCCAGGTGAGCATGTAAACAGCGGTGGCTGGCCCTCAGGTAAGCTCCTGTTAGCTGGTAGTGTGCCGGGACACAGTGCTCCAGCAGGTGGCGTACGGTGGCCAGGTCAGCCATGATACCATGCTGGAGAGCAGAGAGGTGGCCTGCCAGACCCGGCCCACGTGTGTGCAGGTAGGAAACGCTGCGAAACCGCGCAGAAACCGCCTCCTCTAGTACCTGAAAAGGAAGGAAACGTGACAGAGGACAGAATGTTACATACAATCGGGAATTTAAAAAGGAGAAACTTGGTAAAAGGTGAAGTGTTATGTTTGTATCAGCTGGTGCTGACCTGGAAGAAGCATGCTCTCCAGCAGCGGGGCCGTCCTGGGGGCAGGGGCCTGGTGTTGCCCCTGGTCCCCCCTCTTTCACTAAGTAAAGCTCGGTCCAGGGCCTCCTCCCGCTCCACTATCCTCACCGCTGATACAAATGGTGTGGGGTTTTGTCGCGCCAGAGCCAGAGCACTGCTCACCACTGCCCACAGCTCCTTACCTGCAGTGACAGGGTGGATGTTGAGAATGGAGACAATAGGTTTCAACTTTCAACTAAGTTTCGACTGTGTGCTTTCACCAGAAACATTCATTATCTAGGCTACACGTCAAAAATGGTCTAATGTTTTTTTTGTCATTCAGATTATTCTTAAAAGTTACTTTAAAGTTTTCATTAGACAAGCCCTGATAGAAACAGAACATTGACTGATCTTGAATACAGAACATTTCAGGCCCACTTTCAGACAGCACTTCAGCTGCAAATGAGGTTAGCTTTTTTAGCACAAAGTTCACTAAGCTCACTATCTTCCCAGAACCAATCAGCAGACAGACAAAGTAAGCAACTACTGTAGCTGGTTTACATGAATGCTAATGTCACTACTTGTCTGCTGGATGTGTAAACAGATAACTTTTTGCAAACATGTTTGCCGAGACAAATGGTGAAAATATGTCAGTGTTGTGTTATGAACTTGTTCCACTGCTCCCAAGTGGCCAAAAAGAAAACCAAAAAATCAACTGATACAGCTTTAGCTTTTACTGAATTTAGCTGGACTCTTCATATCTTAGCACAGGATGAGTCTGACTTTGATTTAATCATTTCAATTTGAATGAGAAGATTGAACAAATATCACCATAATTATCTAAATAAAAGCAACATCAGAGAAGCATCCAGGAACAAAACCAACATCATCATCTGCTTTGTAAATGAACACACAACATCTTAGAACCTTATGGGTACATATAGCTTTCTATGCTGTATCTATATCTATACAAAAATATGGGGCACTAAACTACAATATACAACAAATACAGTTGCCATATATGGTATGTTTTCTTTTGAATAAGTAGGATTAACGAAACTGATATTACTGAGTAAACAGTTATGCTGTCTACCCCGTGTCTATAAGATCTCCTTACCCAGGGCGTCCACCAGCTGCCCGACACCAGAGAAATATTTGTCCACCAGCTCCTGGTCTTCTGTGCTGAGCACACTTCCTGCCACCCCATGGAGCTGCCAGAGGATGTCGTCCTGCCAGCGCTCCAGCTCCATCAGCCGGGCGTGGGCCTCCAGGAGCCGCCGGGACTCCACCAGACGCTCAGTCTCCACCACAATGCTACGCACTGCAAAGGGCAATGAAGGGGAAGAAGGAGGGAGAACTTTAATTCCTCAAACCGTCAACATTTTGTGCAAAAACCTCTTGCAAGACTGATGTTGCACATTTTAGTTTCCAGCAAAACATGTTCTATAGTGTAGCATAAAATAGTTGTGGAAGCAGATGAAAATCCCTGTAATATTCTATATTGGTACCACCAGTTATACACAGGACCAGGATGGGTGGGTAAAGGACATCAAGAAGAAGAAGAAGAGCAGACTCTGTTTCAACTGTATAGTAGATGTAAGTACATGTAAAGAACCAAAATGGGATGTCAGCCCACTTCCTCATATCAAGAGTAACAGTATTTTCCGATCAAAGTCATTCTAAGGAAGATAATGTTAACATTCAGGTGCTTGTTAGTAGGGAGACGTCCTTTGGTTGTAGCACGGTGCTGGATATCGTTCAATACTTTTCTGACACAATTTCAAGAAAATGTAACATTATAATTGCCAGTATACTTGCCATTTTATCTACCCCATGTACAGTATGGATCATAGTAGGATCTATGTTACAATCATTCACTCAGGGTAGGATTAAGGCAAATGCAATTATGTTAAAATGGAAGGTGAACTACACCCTTCAGCTCCTGATCATGGCAGGACATTGCCTACACTATTATAAAAGAAAAATGAATTCTATTCCCAAAAAAGGACCGAAACAGTTTCTTTCCCCCCAAAAAAGCATCTGTGTTCAACAAATTAAAAAATGAAACCTAATTTCCGTAAATTGAAAGGGAAACTGAATTCACTATGAAGCATCTCACCGGAGTAGAGTCGCGGCAGGTTGCTAACGGCAGCGAGGAGCTGACAGTGGTTGACTGACACTTCTCTCAGCCTCTCCAGAGACTTCACCCCCTCTGTGTTGTGACTGGACTCCATTCCTGCTTTCTTCAAAGTATGTGACACCTCCTTCAGCTCGGCCCTGGCCTCCCGGAGCTGCTCCAGACCCCAGCCTACCCCCTCCAGGTACGACTGGACCATGGACTTGAAGGAAAGCAGCAGTAACATGCAGCAGCACAGTGGATGAAAATCTAAGCAACAATTTCTTTTTAAGTGCACAGCTGCACCATTTCTGACACCTGATAAACTGAGGTCTTATTGTATCATATTGTGGATGCATGTGCAGTGTGTGTTTTGAGGTGTGCCTGTTATGTCACCTTGAGTCTGGTGTGTATGGAGGCGGTCCTCTGACTCTCTCTCTTCCTGTACTGGCTCAAGCGCTCCAGATGCTCAGGTTGACAGAAAACACCCGACGCCCACTTCAGGGCAGCACCGCGGGCCAAAGACTCGGCCCTCTCCACCTCAGGCCATACCTCAGCCACTGGCACCGTCTCTGATGGAAAAATGGACAGAACAACGAGGTAGGAATAAAGACTTGAAGCAATCCAGAGGGGTCATTTTGTACAAAAACCCAGGGGTTCGCAAACGTTTTTATGTTTGAGACACTCCAAAGAGGCTGATGTTTTGTCTAGAGATAACCCTAACAAATAAGACACATTTTATATTTCATTTCACAAACATTTCTTGGTGATAGAGCTCCTCTGAAGACATAACTGCAATATGTTAAGTTAAAGCGAAACTCACAGCAAATTTACACATCAAAGTCTGTTTATAGGTCTTGGGCAGTACTCTTGCAGATGTGAAAAACGTTGTATAAACAGGGTTCGTACAGTTTTCTAAGAGCAAAATTCAAGCACTTTCAAGGTATCAAAACCAAACACTTCCAGACTCTGGAAGCCTTTAATTGTTAGTATGAATGCCAGGAGACAACAAACAAATATGACGATGGGACCGCTTCATTTCAAATATTAAAAGAGTTTTGGTTTACATGAGTGTCTGTGTAGATGAAACACCAGATTGTGTTGAAAATCAAGCATTTTTCAAGGAGTATATTCGAATTCAAGTATATTCCTAACCTTGAAAACATAACGGTAAAATTTAAGCATTTTCCAAGCTTTCAAGACTTAGTACGAACCCTCTATAAAGCCTTTTGCGGCACAAAATCTGATAAATTGCCTCAAGTGATGTCACTTGAGTCGGCGCTGGTTGGGGCTGAAGACTAAAAGTATGAAAAGGTAAAAGGTCTGGGGGTGTAGAGTTAGAAAGAATAAGTGAGTTTACCAGACCTCTGTAGCCCGCTCCTCATTTCACTCGAGGCTAGCGGCTCGACGCTACATTAGCCACTACTAGCATGACACACCTGGTCAAATTGCTTTGTGGGTAATGTAATGTTTGGGCTAATAATATTCTCTTTCTTAGTTGTGTTTTGACCACAGTTCCTTCCTTAATACTCAAGTCTAGTATACATTTAAGAAGAAGACACACAGAAGACACATTTAGGAAAAGTACAGCAGCAGCATCACATAGTTCCTGGTTTATCAGTTAGGGTCTAAACATTGAGAACCACACTCACACATATACGTATTCAACAATGGGCTCTGTTCAAATGAGCTGTGAAGGGTTTCTGCCTGATAATCATCTAGTGATCCCATCACACTATGATATGCACTTAAATAAAATATGAACCAGCAGTGGAAAAGAGTAGAGGGGATATTTCACACTGCAAATGCCATATATTTACTGGGTGTGACTATAGGTTAGGGCGTTATCTATTAACTAAATTGATCATGAGATGAGATACTTCAGGAACTGGGTGGCTTAGTACCTCAGCTAAACACTTTTCTCAAATTGTACAACCAGAGGAAGAGGAAATTGACTTTTGCAACCGGGGAGCATCCTTCCCATTGACAGAAAAACTAGAATTGGCCCGATCATCTGTTAAATGAGGTTTAACTTACTCACCAGTGTCATTATTTCTGTCTCCACAGTGTCTCTGCCTCCAAGAAGTGTTTGGAGAAATAAAAGCCAGTGTGCTGTGATATGGTTTGTTCCCAGCTATTGATTGTTTTTTAATCATTTCCCACTTACCAGCTCGAGAAAAGTACACCCTGATTTTATTATAGCTCCCAGTGTTGTCCCCAAATGTCCTCCCATGCTTTCACCGTCCACTGTTAAGCTACCAACCATATTGCCTATAAAAGAGACAATTTTGAGCACGCTAAGCAGCAGTATTGATGTTTAGGGAATGGGATATGCTGTACAGTCTGAGTCAAACTTTGTCTGCACTCTAATGGAGAGGATCTTTTTATAGCAGAGAAGTTAGGCTCTGTTGTCAGTAGACCAATCAGGTGAGCAGTACATCATTTGTCATCTGTTAGTCAACTAGACAGGCAGCCGTCAGAGACACATGACAATGCTTCCATTTGAATTACACATCTTAATTGATCTTAATTTAATAATGTACTGGTCAGTGACTCAGCAGACAGTAATGTGCTGTGCTAGGTCACCAGCATAAAGCAGTGTTTCTGTGCCTTTAGGGTTGAAAGCTTAGCTGATTGTGTTAGAATAACAATATTCTAACAGTCATAGATAAGGCATGTTCACTGAAAGTTCAGGTTTTGTCAGGGAGAGGTCCTGGTAAGTATAGTTATTCACAACTCTGTGTGTGTGTGTGTGTGTGTGTGTGTGTGTGTGTGTGTGTGTGTGTGTGTGTGTGTAGATGTCTGGACTTCTCAGTTACACAAACAGGGCTGTCTGTCTCAGAGGAGGTCATGGGACACTCCGCTATCTCCCACCAAGACTAAACCTGAGTGCTGAAAACGTCATCATCAGCAGCTCTGCAAAACAATAAACCCTAAGAGCTCCCATTTAGGAAAGTGATGAGTGTCATGGAAGCTGGTGCTGCAACAGCACAGTCAAAAACACAACTGCACAGAGGAAGATGCAGCAGTTACACATGCTGCACCATAATGCTGCACCATAATGCTGCACCATAATGCTTTTTAATGGCGGGTTGGTATAGAAACAGACTCTCTGGTCATGATGGCACATGGTGGAGAATTACAGCCGGTCAAAAAATGCAGTATTTTTAATGCAGATATTAAGTGTCTTTAGAGGGCCACTCCACTGATTTTAATGTAAATTTACTAGTCATGGGAACACAAAATATGCTACTGAGTTGCATTATGGGATGCATGTATTTTGGAGTTTGACCCCATACTAGGGACTAAGAGTCTCTCCAAAATCCCCCATATCTATGGAAGTGCAAAACTAAAATGCTAGACTGTCCCTTTAAATGAGGCTATTTTCATTCCAAAATAAATAACATGTACTCACTTTTTCATTCACTCCTGACATTCAAAGTTCCTTCTTAATCTTGGAATCTCACCACAAGATTCGTCCAGCAGCTGTCCTCAAATTGTACATACAAATGGAAATGTGAACATCTACAATTTCAATGACAACTGGGCAAACACCATCTGCTGATGAAGATTGTGTGATATGATTGAAAGCTCCAGAACAACTACTAAGTGGACCTTGTGGTGGAACTGTTTGATCAGCTATCTGAGATTACATTTGAACCATCAGAGTACACTAAACTTTATACTGTGTTCAAACAGACTGGTGAACATGTAGCATTAGTAGCTTTTAAAAGCGAACTTCACTTTTCTTTCTTTTATTATTATTATTATTATTATTATTATTATTGTCTTTTCTTTTTTTTTTTTTTTTTTTACAAAAAACACTGAGATCTACTTTCACCAGGGAAGAACCTTCATCAGGGGTGATCATCAAGTGATGGCCCACAAATCAAGACATCACTCTAAAACTAATACTTGAATGATTTCATTTTGAAGAGTTCATTCATTTATCTCATAGACACGCAGCTCTGCAGCCGCGCACAGCTTTGTTTAGTCTTTAGAAGAAGTGGGTGTTGGCCTTTCAGCAATGTTGTCAACAGCAGGCAAACAGAGTGCGTCTGTGCATGTGCGTTCAGTCTGTGTGTCCCGTTACCTTCTGGTTTGTCGCCACCATTCTTCTGGTCCCCTGCTGACATTGAAGTTCAGTTTTCAGCAGCCCGTCCACCTGACGAGTCTCCTTTTCCCCCCGAGTGCCGGCACTGAGGGTGCAACGCTAGCAGAGGAAGGTGAAGAAAGACGGAGATGAGACGGAGGAGGAGGAGGAGAAAAGGTGGAGGAGAGAGGGCACATATCCATTCTACTGACGGCTTTCCTCTGTTCCCTCACACACACTCTCTCTCACCCAGACACATCCTCTGCTGAGGCCGGCAGGAAAGGGAGGGAGCGGGGGGGGGGGGGGGGGGGGGGNNNNAAAGGGGCAGGGATAGGGAGGGTATAGGGAGACATGCTGCATTCAGGGGCCTGTTGAGAAGATGGTAAATACTACGAGAGAATATTTTTTACCTCAGCTTTCTGATTCCAAAGCGTTCATCAAGTCAAAAAAAACAACAACCGATACCACTCTCATGTCTGTACATTAAATGTGAAGTTACTGCCAGCAGCCGGTTAGCTTAGCATAGCACAAAGACTGGAAACAAGGGGAAACAACTAGCCGGGCTCTGTCCAAAGGTAACAAAATGAGCCTACCATCAGCTCTACTGCTCACTAATTAACATGTTATATCTCATTTATTTAATCCGTACAGAAACCAAAGTGTAGAAACAACACGTTTTACATGTTGCCATGTTTCTGCAGTGAACTTGAGTCACTCCTGTCATCTTCTGACAGCTTCAGAAGAACTCAGGCACTAAATTAAAGTTGTTTTCATGTTCAAATAATTCTGATTTCTTTGTCCCACAGGATATTAAAAGCAGCAAGGGATGACGAGGGGAAGGGACCAGGAAAACAATCCAGATGGTGCCAGAAAGGGTGCGGGGTTGGGGGAATTAGCAGGTAAGTGGACCTGGTGTTCCACAGAACCTCTTGGGAGTCTGAGAGTCTCCTTGACTCGTAAAGGAAAACCAATTAAGCAAACGGTTACTGGAAGAAACAATATATAATGCATAGGTCATTAGCCTTACAACCCACCATAAAAGAAAGGAACACAAAGGAGCCAAGAACTAATGGAGTCCATGCCTATTATTCTTCTATTGGAAGGCACTTTACAGGTGTCAGTAGATGATTTAAGCCTTCATTAGTGAGTCATTAACCTTCTTTTAACACCAGGTAGGTAACTTTGTGGCTCTATTGTTGATGCTGAACAAAATGTGTTGAATTTTTCCATTAAAACAAAAACAGTTTCATTGACCCTCTCTGATCCTATGCAGCTGTTTGACCAGCACCAGCTACTACAACTGAGGGAAGTTTGTTTATTTGCAGCCCTCTGACGCCGCCAGCTGTTTACGCCTCCAAGCTTCCCGTACTCTTCAAAACACAGCAAGGCGCGTGCCAAGTGGCCCTGTGGCTGGAGCCAGCACAAACATGGGACCATCATCTTTCAGTGCTGCACTTCAAATTTCCTCATGCAATGTTAAACTTTGTATGTGGATGCTCTGTTAATTTTCTCTGAATAACAAGTTCACTCTGAACAAAGGTCAAAATTGTACTTGAAAGCTTGTGTAGGAAGTGACTAATATGGGTTATAATGTTAGGGACTGTACGGAAATTAATTTGGTGGGGAGGGCACCTTATTTTTCATTTAAAAAAAGAAAGTAAGACACTCCCACAGTTATTTTCTTTGGACTTATTCTCAATATCTCAAAATCAAACAAAGCATGAAGAACTTAAGATGATGCACACCGATTTAAATATGCAATAACAGATTTCTTGGCCACTTGGAGTCAGTGGAAACTGATAACTGTTTATCACCTTAAAAGTTGATATGACAAACTTGTTAGCATACACATCCAGCAGACACGGAGCAAGATTAGCATCTATTTGAAGCAGTTCAAAGGTCTGAGCCATGGATGTATAGAGAGAACAAGGCGCTTTTACACAAGGTGTTGTAAACTTGTTGTGTAATTGTTTCAATAAAGTTCTTAAAAACAAAAAAGAGGATAGTGCTTTTGTTTTCCCTGGTAGTTATCTGTAGCTATCCTAGCAGAAATGGTGAATGCTGGAACAGCCGGAGCAACTGCGGAAACTCTAATCGGCAAAAATAAAAAAGCCCCGTTAACAGATGATGCAAAGAATGTGAAGAGGGAAAGTGATAAAAACCAAGGTAAAACACTGAGTGAACCTCGTACAGGCATTCACTCGATGCAGAGACCTCCGGGACTTGAAAGGGTTCCAAACCGACATTCAGTTGGCATTTTTTCTACTCGATCAGTAAGTAACTAAACCTGCCTACTTATTAATACTACCTTATTAACACTGAGATCTGGGTTTCTAGATCAAATTGGGATTCTTACGGTTTCTTGCTTTGGACAGTAGCCAGCCTGCTAGCAGTTACTTGTTTGCACGAAGCAATACTCAAACTAAGTTACTTATTACTTAGTACAAAACTATGACAATTCCCCTCTCCTCTTCAGTGAACACTTTGTTTGCTCTTATTTGATTATTTCTTCATGGAAATTTGGAAACAAATGCAGTGTGTCCTGAACAGAAAGCGATCTGGTTGTCTTTGCGACAGCGGTGCCAACAATAGTACCACTTGGAAACACTGGGAGGGTGGGGGGTTGATAAGTTGTCTATTGCCACTTTAAGTTGTAGGCCGTAAAACCAAAACAGAGCTGAAAGACGCTAAAACACTCCATAGAGCTGAGGGGAACTGCAAACTTGGGTGATGATTCTCTGAGTTTGTCACTACTACCAACACATTTCACATTATAGTCATTTGACCCATTGTTATTATAAAGTATCATTGGATCATAGCTGCTTTAAACAAAAAGTGAAACACGAGGTTTATATAATACAGACTTTCATAATTCTTTTCAGCAAAAAGAAAAATTACAATACTGTTCCCCCGACGACTCCTGATAATTTTTATAGTCCTTTATTCCACAGGATGCAAAACTTTTTTGTTAAACAGTTGTGTGGAATCAGACCAAAATGTCCATACTGGTATTGTATCTGTCCAACCCTCATTCTGTCAAGGTGGTTGCCTCTTTGTTAGTCACACTAACAAGACCACCCTCCTCAGTATCATCTCTGGTATCTTTGCCACACAGGAACAATTTCCTCCAGAGCCGTCTAAAGAATAGAGTCGAGGTTGACACACCAGGATGTTGTGCTGAATGTATTCCTGTCAGGGTGGGACCACATTGCTAAGGACAACAAGGCCGCCGACCTGTTGTTCTTTTAGTCCTGTCACACTGACAGCGAGGCTCACTGCAGTCGAGTTTCTTCCCCCGTCTGTAATTCTGGGTGCTCAGTCACTCCCTCTGCTGTAGATCTAACAATCTGATTTGCATTGCCAGCCCGTCCTGCAGGATGAAATAAGAGTTAAAGATTAAGTCTTGTGTCCAGACAAATTACGCCAATGTTGTAACTTTTGTACCTGGCTGTCAGCCATTCAGTCCACTTGATCCAAAGCAAAATATTTCACCAACTATTGGCAACATTGATATGAAATTTACTGTGGATGTTCCTGGTCCCCAGAGGATGACCTGTTGACCTTTCACCAAGAAACTAGTCTTTAGATTTAGTAACACTAGATTTAGTAAAATCTAAAATTTTGACGAGTTTTACATGGACAGAACTGTAAATCAGTTGGGGAAAATATGTTTTCAGGCTTTCATTTGCATTAACCCTATGTACTGAACTAAAATTACTGCCCCAAAATCTGTCAAAGCTGTGGAAGGTGACAAACCCATAGAAATTCACTGTACTCAACAAAGCACCCAGGCAATAAGAACAGCCAGTCTTGCCAGTTCAACACAGCTGTATGTGTCCTGAAGGCAGAATCAAGTGCTCCCCTCCCCGTGTTGTTGTCATCACCTTGAGCTCCATAACACCCAGCAGCGCCTCCACCCAGAGGAGATATGGGACGAACAGGAAGTCTAATTTAAGACCACTTCCTGTATGACATTCCTGACCTGAGCTGCCTTCCTGCCAGACTCTCTCAGGCTCCGTACGTATAGCAGAACTGTGGTTCCACCAGCCATTGTAAATGTATATACAGTACAGGAGAAGAGTGTGCTGAGAAATAAAGGGATGGGACATATTTAAACCCAGTGAATGTACTTGTAGATTACATGTGTTTGAAATAACTCTGCACTAACTTTAATGTGTTCTCTATTGGAAAGAACATGGAAATATCAAAGTGATATTATAGAATGTTATAATTGGTTTGATATAATCAATTTCAACTGTTTTTGTAGCGATTTCAATGCATTTATTTTATTGTTACCTTCAATTAAGTGCATAGAATGAGAGTTCACATGAATAACATTTATAACAAAGTGACAGACTGATAGGTGGAAATACATGAAAAAGAACATCCACTGCATTACACATATGATAAGGGTTTAAATCTGTAAATATATGGGTTTATTTATGTGCAGTAACACATCTTGTACTTCGGAATATTAGCGAACACTTCAGGCCAGTGGGAAGGAGGAAAAACCCCAAGAGGCCAGTCACATGTACCGACGAGAGGGATAGGTACAGATTTTGACTGATCATTTCTTTAGTAAAAAAGGCACCAAGTGTTGTTCATTCACATTTCAGAGAAAAAAAAACAGCCACATATCTGTTGGTTCAGTGGAACAAAAACCTGCACTAACTTCCCCCTAGAATGGATCAACTGGGCGCATTATCAAAAACAAGTATTATTTCACGAAACAGAAGCAGATGGTGTTTGTCTAAGAAAAAAAGCTCCCATTCCAACTCTAGCTAGCATTCCTTCTATATTTTAATAATTCAGTTTTGCCATTTCAAATACATTCTCAACCTAGATTAGTTTAGTAGTGTTTGAGATTTCCTTCTCCTTCAATATTTATTAATGTATATTCAAATTTGTTTATCCTTCCAGTTGAAACAATACAAAAATACAATATAAATCTAAACGTGTGTAAATTATTTCAAAAATATATAAGCTACAAAATAAGTTTCACCTTAGCTACAGAAAGTGACCAAATAATATTGCCAACAAAGGCTAAAGCAGCTGATTGCCATAGAAAAACTAGTCAAAATAAAACCTCATTTCCACAAAATCATGACAAAGAAAAACTAAAACAATTCAAGTAGCAACTGTAACAAATAAAAGTGAAAACCAACAATAATGATTGGATTCATATTATTAAAAGAAAAAAACAGTATGAAAATCAAATAGATCTGTCCCAAAGATAAATCAACATGAGAAACATAACATTTGCAATTTGGCAGTTTCATTTCAACAGTGACACACAGAGCCTATAAAGAAGAAGCTCATCTCCTGCAGCATCATGGATTCCAGGCAGCAGAAAGTATAAGAAACCACTCAATCAACCTGAGCAGGTATGTTGGCTCAGTGATGTAGTTACAGTATGCTCTCCCTCAAGTTCCCACTGCCGGAGGTGTTTGACTGCTGACTTTCTGTTTGGGTTGCGGGTGTTTGCTTCCATGTGTGAAAGTCCAAAAGAGCTTGGTTCAGTTTCTCCATCCAGTCCAGTCTTTCCTGTTTGGTGTCAGCTGAAAACCAACACCTGAACAAGAACAACATCCATTCGTTTGTGATCATAGGAGCATGAAACCAGTCTGTTATAGGTGCTATTGAGCCTGTTGAAACATCTATCAAAGTTAAAGCTGGAGTGCAGAACTTTTGTCTCCTCCTTGTGGCAGTGGGAGTAATTACAAAAACACTGTCGATGCATGCTCATGCCTACAGGGGAGCTCGCTCAAATTTCCACAGTTTACAACAATAATCCATTATTTAGGTAGAGTAAGTGTAATAGCTACATAGCCTACTCCAAATATTTTACAAAGACCAACCTGTCCAAGAGCAGTAACACAACATCCTGTCTGCCCTCAGTCCCTGCTCTTCCTTCAGCCTCTCCAACGAGAACTATCTGAAGTCTACGTAAATCATGTGACCATCAAGCATTTTGAACTCTCTCTATGTGGCTCTGGCTTTACTACCAGCGCAGGAATGTCGCCACAGAAACACACACACAAGATTTAAAATCTCCGGTATACTGCAAAATGCAGAGAGATTTCCGTGGTGGTGATTGGCTTAATCAGCATTGTGTGAACTCGTCTGGCAACAGCTTGAATGTAACAGATCTTCATTTATATGTAACGTACCACACTCCAGTTTTAAAGTAATTGTTGGTTTGGTACTTTGGTAAATTTACTGTAAAATCATGGAAGACAACCACTGCTTTTTCTACTTTTTCCTCCAAATTAAGACCACATCCAGTGGCACACAATGTGGAATGTATCAAAACAGTGTAGAGCCTGTTAGTCTACGTCATTTTTTAAAGTAATTATATTGTTTCAAAATACTTTTCTAGGCACAACCCAATCACTGATGTCACAGAAGGTGTTTCCCATCAAATGTCAAAAGTAAAACACCCTCTGTGACATCAATAGTTGGCTGCAGCCATAATAGCAACATGACTCATGCTTATTGTAAACAAAAGTGGCAATTATATTTAAACAGGGTTTCATTATAAATGAAGAGTCTTATTCTATTCTGGCCAAAATGTGCAACTTCATAGATGATAAATCCCAGTCACACAATTTGTGCCTTAAAAAGACGGGAGGTCTGGGATTCACACATTGAAAGTAGGTTGATTACAATCCATGAACACAAAAAACACCATAAAAACAAAATCCTGACCTCTGATTTCGAACTGTCAATTATAACTAAAATTAATTTTGTGTATTTAGACTTCACTAACTCCAAATTTTTCGGGAGGGGTTTGAGTTTTTATTCCAACTTACTTGGCGAAAGCATCCTGGCTGTCGTTCTGCTGCTGCGGGGCGTTGCTCACCAGCTCAAAGGTGAAAGGTCGAGCACATGAGTCTCTCTTGACGGGCCGGACACACTGACTGGGAGAGCTAGACAGAGAAATGCTGCCCTCTGATTCCTGGGATGTTAAAACAGAAAACAAGATTTCTATTATTGTATTAAAAGTAACTTGGTGACTTAGTCTGCCTATGGGTCTATCCCTACCTTAGTTTCTTTGTCATTGGGGTGGTTCCAGTAGTGCATGTTGCATCCTTCCAGAGCAAAATATCGGCGATGCCACACCCCATATCCACTGATCAACTCAAACATTGTCTGGGAACAGAACCACAAAAAAGAGAAGAATGAATTTAATGCAACAAAAATGCAGTTTAAAACTAATGTAAATAAGCAAAGACAGAGCAACATTCTCACTGGAGTGCAGTGGAAACCTGCCTCTTCTGTGGGGCTTTAAGATACTGACAGTTGCTTTTAAACTATTATAACAAAATGGAATTCTTCTCACCCAGTTTACTTTGTGCATCTTAAGATTTAAAGACCATATGACACTAAATTGCTTGTTAAGACGGACATGTTCGCAATGTATCCAGAGAGTTGAGCAACATCACATCACTGACCAGGAAGCCTTGGTGCTGTACATTAGAGTGACTCTCGCTGTCCAGTCGCAGGTAGATGTTGCCCTCTAGAGGAGAAAGAAAAGGTACCTGCCGTCCGGGGATGAAGAGGGAGGGGACAAACTGTTAAACGGGTATGAAGTGGAAGACATGTAGAGAAGCAAAAAATGGGCAGCTATATTTTTGAAGAATTTCATTCCGACATGCTCTTCATCCACTTTTGTAAAGAAAAGCTACTCCAGATTCAACTGTTTTGGTAAAACTGACCAGATGTGACTTAAGAGGTTTAATTTGTGCCTGTTAGATATAGTATGTGTCATGATGAGTAGGTATCACCATGATGTGTGCTGCATTTTGGAGTGAAATTCTTCTTGTATATTTAGACGGTTAACACACACATATACTGCATCTACAGAAAAGAAGAAGAAAAAAACCCAACAACAGGTGAAATGACATGGTGACTTGATTAAAAGTGTTGTTTCTAGGTTATTTTCCTCCCAGATATCATGTAATCCAAAAACAAAATGATGCAAGAACATAGAGAAATGTAACAATATGTGTACAAATACATTTCACTATGAATACACAGCTAAAGTTTTGTGTACCAGCAAGTAAATGTCTCTCTATCTATATATAGAGAGACATGGATTTTTTGTGGCATATATTGTTAAATTGGTACACAATATGTGCGGGGATGTGATCTAAAAGAGTTAAAAGTGCATTTTTCAACAAATGTACTAACATAATGGCTATTGTCTTTGATTTCTGTAATAAAAGGAAATTCATTCACCACAAACAATCTACAATTAAGACTGAGGCGGGGGTTAATTTGCATGACTGAAATCATGAGTCAGAGGTTAGGTTAGTTTTTGCAGAGGGAAACGGTGCAGTGTTGCGAAAAGAGTGAAACCTTTTCCTGAAATTCATCTCCCAGCAGCCTCCTGATTTTGCCTTCAAATTTCATCTGAATGGAGGAAGCAAGACAGAGGGGAGGGGGAGGGAGGCAGACAGGGAGGGGCAGACATGTTACATCACCAGTGAGTCTACCCATGTGTAGAAAGTTCTAACAGAATAATAAAAAGACCAAAGGGATGTAAAGTGGTGCCACTGTGCTTCTGCAAGAGGTGCAAAACCTGGTGACAGTGAATGTGTTACTTGGGCCATGTTTTTTCCTTCTGAATGTTATCATTCAGTTAATAATTACCACAAAAAGTATTGTTTACCCAAACTGCAATTTTGAAATGGAATTTTTTTTACATGCCAAAATGACAGATATCTATAGTTGTGTCTCAATTTGCATTCTTCCGTACATACACTAACTATTTTGAGTGGATAAGTGTGTTCACACTGACAGTTACCCGGAGCACCTGGATGGTGCTCATAACGGTCAAAAAGTTGTGTGTGGAACGCTGCACACTTCTCACCCTCAATGGTCGCCATCTTCACTATGTAGCAGAACCACCAACCTATGAAAATGGCGGCAGCAGTTGCGATTGTTACGGCGAACACCGCACTAAAAGTAAACGCATGTTCATTTTTATTAATTTTTTAATCAAGTAAGCAAACAAGCTGGCAGATATTTTGGCTAATGCTCTGCCCGGTTGTAATTCGACAAGAAGTAGCAGCAGCGGTTGAATCATCATTTGCAGTAAGTGTTCTGAGACCACACTATCCTGTCAAAATTCACACACTACGCAAGTAGTGTACACAGTGTACTACATGGAAGTGTACTAATGGAAGTATCTGAATTGAGACACAGCATACGTTGATGAAATTCACAAGTTTCCAAGTTACTTTTAAATGTTTCAACTGACCAGCAACACTGCTCAGTATTTCTGCAGTAGACACAATCTTCTGACCCAGAGTAAGACGTACATTTACCTTTAATTCCTGAAGGTGCCAAAAACAGTGTGAGCAGTCCTTCCCAACAATATCACGACAGATTATTATTATTACCTTATCCAGTGGGAACTTGCTGTGTCCCAGTGAGGCCAAGGTGATCTTATGGGAGCCCACCAGACAAAAGTTACTTGAGCGACGAGTGTTGAGAGCAGGAAGAGCGGCAGCTGAAGGACAAAGAAGCGCAGAATAAAAACTCTTAACAAATATGAAATGGTCAGTCAGCAATATACATGACCATTATGACCAGTGATAGAGTCGGTATGAATTAGAATTACCTCCATATCAAATTCATTGAATAAAATTAATTTTATTTTTTGTATACAAAATATTTTCTAGCTACCATTCTAGAGTTGTTGAGTGAAACAGGGGAAAAAAATGAAGCCTCCTTGTACTCCAACAAATACCAAAGACCAAAATAACATTCAACTTACATGTCAGAGTGTTACTGGATCTCTGTTGAAAACAAAAGAAAAGGTTTAGGTAATGCCTCCGTGAGAGGTGAAAAAAAGACACTACTGGGAATGAAATAAAAACTGGATACTCACTGTGATAGTATTCAGAAGCTTTCTTGGTGTGACCTGAATATGTAAGAAAACTATAAATGAATTAGACTGTCAGTGATAAATACACACCTGGCTCATTATTTGGCTCACGCACTTACCCGTGACTTAGTGGTGGTCCGGTCCGTGCTGCAGTTACTACCTGAAGTGTGGGACTAGATGGAACAAAAGCAGGCACTTTAAAAATCCACAAATTACATCAGATATAACAGCTGTGCAAACCACATCCTAGCAAGCAACACACCATACCCTTCTGTCTATAATCACCAGTTATAGCCAGAATAAACTTTATTTTTCTGAAAGTTTAAATATGTATAATTCATGTCCATTACAATAGCCTAGTTGACTATATAAAAAACACTCCCATGTGTCTGTGTTAGGGAACATAGAGGTCATTATGAGTAACAATAGTAAACTTGTAAATAGAGCTGCAACGATTAGTCAATCGAAAGGAAATTAATTGCCAACTATTTTGATGTTTTTCCAGCTGGTTCCAGCTTCTTAAATGTGAGGATTTGTTGCTTTTCTTTGCCATTTATGACAGTAAATGAAGAGTCTTTGGGGGTTTTGGACTGGACAAAAGAAGCACTCTGGGAAATTTTGATGAGCTTTTTTTTAAACAATGTTTTGACATTTTACAGACTAAATGATTAATCGAATAAGCGTGAAAATAATCGTCAGATCGTCTACTTGTAAATTTGACTTTACAATAGGGAACAATGCTTCTAGAAACTGCAGTCCAAACAACTTTGCTATTCTATTAATTTCATTTCAGTTACAATTAATACGCAACAAAGAACGACTG
Organism: Maccullochella peelii; assembly: GCA_002120245.1. Taxonomy (NCBI): domain Eukaryota; kingdom Metazoa; phylum Chordata; class Actinopteri; order Centrarchiformes; family Percichthyidae; genus Maccullochella; species Maccullochella peelii. Next base: position 12,028 of record LKNJ01001236.1, on the reverse strand, counting down.
CAAATCAAAAAGTCAAATGTTTTGTCTCACCAGGCTGTAGACTTCCACATCAATCTCAAAGGATGAGCAAATGTCCTTCCTGATATATCAAGGAGACAAAGCAAGCAATGCATTAATCTATATATTCCCACTGACATGATCACTTCAATACAGTCACAATTCTATTCAAATGCAAGGGCAAGCAAGCAAAATCAATGTGATCTTATACTTGAAAAAGTATAAGAAATAGTGTCCCAATTTGGCCAAAGTTGTCCATTTTCAAAATATAAATGTGAACCGAGAAACGCAACAGATTTGTCCAGTGAAGTCCATCACTGATTGAAGCTGAAAAAATGGAAACACATTCTGTCAATTCAGAAATAGACAGAAATAAAAACATAAACACAGCAAATCAGTGCTAGAAGCAGTGAAGTAACCATGATCCAGCTGATGAACTGCAGCTTACAGAGTGACAGAAGTAGGGAAGGAGATGGTGTCTCCATTCTGAGCATCAGCAGCTGTGGCCAGCGGGGTGGCAACGATGTTGCAGGGCCCGTAGCGGATCAGGACGAAGAAGTAGTGACTTGGACGACCTAAACGAGTACATAAACACATCAATCCTTTCAATGTGGATGTCAACTACTACATTTGTTTTAATTAAGCCCTGAATTGTAAAATAGAAGGTGTTTGCATCAGTTATGTTAGATATGAGGCAACTGAAAATTAAACCTAATCAAAAAAATTGTAGAAATGTTTTCTTGCTGTGCTACCTGTGCGGTTGAATGAAGAGCAGACAAATTCAACCTTGAGAGGAATCTGGATGTTTGTGATGCTGACAGTCCCTCTGCAGGGCTGCTGCGAAACATACTCCCTGTCCTCCGCTGCTGTCTCTCCTGACTCAGAGTTCCTCTCCCCCCTCAGTCTGGCCACCTCTGCCAGCAGGGCAGAGCGTTTCTCACCTGAAACAAGTAAATCACAAGAATAATAAGCAAGCAATGCAGAAAAAATAATAGAAAATGAAGGAAAAAAATGATCTTATTATTGATTTGAATACAATTATTCAGGCTTTGGAAAGAGGTTTAGATGGACAAACTGATAAATGTATGTACGTAAAAGAAAGCAATAGCTGTTGAGGCAACAGTTTCTATAAAACCAGAATAGTGTGAACATGGCTTCCTGTCTATGGTATGCAGACTATTAAACCAAAAGTCTTGATGTGTACATACAGGAGACCAGCAGTAGTTTCTCAGCTTCAGCTTCCTCCAGCGAGCCTCGTCCGTGCTGCTCATCAGTACAGCAGCTCAGAGCCTGCAGGGTCTGGTTGACCACAGTCTGCAGCCTCCCTGCGTCTTCATTAAGAGCCTGGACAAACACAGGACAATATGCAAGATTGGGGGTTACTCAACACCTGTACTAGATTTAATTCAATCAAAAAGAGGCCAAGATCAGCAGTAGTAGAGCAGTTTACATTTACAGTTGACTCAATTAATAGATTCTGAACCATTCGGAGTACTGACGAGCCTACTGTGAAATTAGTTGATTAACAACAGCAACTGTTAATGGGTCGGTCTTCGTCAATTAAAAGCAATGTTACACACCATGATTTTCTCCTTGGTGTTGACAGAAGGTTGAGGTTGGGACTTCTCTTGAGCTCGTCTCTGAAGCCCAGGAGTGACACTCTGAATGGTGGGCAGCTTACTCTGTCTTTGTGTGCGGTAGGCATCAATGCTGTCAATCACAGAACAAACCAACATCTTATTACAGTCACATAAGTAGTACTCTACAGCTCCTATATTTAAAAGAAAAGCTTAAGAAACAGTCATTAGTGATGTGAAGATAATGGCGATACAATATGACATGTTCATAGAATTGCATGATGGAAATATGATGCAGCCTTTTTAGTTGGGCCCATGGACCTGCTGGTCCAATGTTTGATTCGCATCTTTTAAAGCACTGTAAAGTTAATGACACATTCCTAAGTGTTTTTGATTGTATTTTGATCTTAAACATCATTTAGCAGTGCTCTTGCAGTTATTGTGCTTTCTTGGCCAAGTCACCAATATGAAGATTTCAGTGGTAAAAAACTTAAATAGAACACTGGGCTTGTAAATTCTTAGATGTGTTGTCTGATGACAAAAGGCAACACTGATGATTCAAGATTGAGAATTCAATCAGAGTTTAGTCCAAACAGAATTTGTACAAATGGCTACATTGCTACTGATATAGCTATACCTGTATAGAGGAGCAGATTCAGCAGGAGGGGTGGTGGTCTCTTCTGGGGTCAAGAGGAGAGATGGAGTATTGGACTCCTGGCTCGCTGCCAGTCGCTGTTGGTGGAATATGGAACAAGTTATTAAGTTATTAATCCAGAAAGCTCCCCTAATGGAACTCATGTATCGACAGCTCAGAGTTACATCTTACCAGAGGGGTGACCACAGCCTCTACAGACTTGCTGAGAGGAGAGAGGATGCCGCTGGGTGGAAAAGTCAGCAGCTCATCTCCGTTGCTTTCAAGCTTTTTGCTCTCATCGCACTCTTCTTCACTTTTCTCCTTCTCTGACTCGGTGTCCATCTTATCTTTGTCTCCAGAGCATGCGCAAATGCCACTGTCGTGGTCCTCAGTGTCTTCTTCATCTGCGGCCCTCTCTTCCTCTATCCTTCCAGCGTATTCCAGCACCTCCTCAAACATCTGGTCGATTATTTCAGCGGTGTTGGTCTCATCATGAGAGCTCAGTTCAGCATCTTTGGAATAGAAACATTCACAATCGTATCAAGTCACTTTCTGAAACACGTAAGGATTTCAACAATAGGTAGATGGCTGGTCAGGAAATGTTAAAATGACAGAATACCCACAACAAATGGGCACCATCCATCTTGTTTCAAGTTTACAGTGCACCTCTGCAATACCAATTGTGTGCTTGTGGCTCTCTACTTATTACTTGTGGCAAGTATCGTGTCATTTCCCAACACACTTAGGTTGAAATTTTTGAGTTCTACAAAGATACACATAATCGTTTGTTTGCTTTCAAGTAAGGCAAAAGCAGGCATATAAACGCCTCCGAACAACACCTGTGCATGTTTGCTTGTGTGCAGCGTGATCAAACCGTTAGGCACCCCTTGACTTGGAAAGCATGCTGCTATTAATATAAACCCAGTGTACGCAGTTTACCAATGACTAGTGATTTCTGTCTCTCAAACAAATGACTTCACCCATGTGCTCAACTTCTCCTAAGGTGTCCAGGCAGCCCGGGTGCTCACGCCTACATCTTCTTACTGTTCTCACCTGACATACTCGTCTCTGCCCTGGACTCCGCAGAGGTATTGGTCTCAGATAGGATTGAGTCATTGATTAGCTCAGGCTCCAGGATAAAGGTGACTTTCTTTGAGCTTTCTCCTCCCTCTGTGTTGTGAGTTCCTCCTGTCAGCCTATATAACACACCCTGCCTTTCATCTGCTGCATCTTCCTCCGTTTCCTCGGTCTCCAAAAGGTGATCTGACGCTCCGTCACTTACATCAATGCCTGATGATTTGGCCTGAGTCTCTACCTTAGCTTTTGCCACATCTTCAGTATTTTGGCCTCCGTCTGACTCCAGATCCATGTCTTCTTCTTTTATATTTATTGACTGGAACTCCTTTGACTGTTGACATATATCATCCTCATGAGTACATCCTTCTGTGTCTTTCTGGTCTTGTTTTATTGTAAAAATATCAATATCTCCATAACATCCTCCATAGGACTCTATGTTCCCCTTGTCTCTGTTTAAAGTAGACTGGTCTTTCACAGAGTCCTCTAACCAGCTTTCTGACTCTAAAGTGTCCTCCTCAGGTCTAGGTTTCTCACCTTTCTGCCTTTCAGAGGAGCCAGCCCTCTCAGCAGAGACACTGCCCAAATAACATTCAACATCATGGATGTCAGAGGGTTCACTGTGTTCTGCAACGTTGCCTCCTTTATCTTTTTCCACTCTGGATGATTCCAACTCCCCTACCTCGTCTTTAGCACGCACATCTTCCTCTTGTTCTTCAACTATGATAGACTCCTCCTCCTTGCACACCTTATCTTGAGGATATCTCCATGACCTTAACTCCTCATCTGTTGAAGGCTCAATCCCATCTTCACTGTATGAACCATCAATTTCTTCAAATGAAAACACCTCAGACCCATCCTGTTTGATTACTTTGGAAAGTTCACCTGTTTCCTTTAGGTTTGACTCCTCTGGAGGAGTTGATTCTAACAAGCTCTGCTCATCACCCGTAAGCAACTCTGACACATTCTGGTCCTCACCGAAAGACGCTCTGGAGAAACTCAGGTCCTCGCTAAAAGACAACTTCAATATAGTCTTGGTCCGTGGTTGTTGGGACCCTAGCTGCATTTCTTCATTTCCAGCTGAAGCCTTGTGATCTTTCTCCTCCCTGACTTCTTGAGTTCTTTGCTCCTTCCATTCCATTTGCAGCTGCACTTCATTAGAGTTTCCAAGCTCTCCAGACGCTTCAGAGTTACTGTATGCTCTTTCACCTGTTGAAAAAGTAGTCTCACATCTTAACACTAGACTACCTATGCTTCATACTTGATATACTTTAGAGCAAGTACTGAGTATTCATATCTATTCATTTATATAAAAAAGGTGCCAAAAGCTTAAAATCTTTAGTGTAAGATATTGATTGTGTTTGGAAAAACATAATAACCGACTGAATTTTAGAAAAGTGTGCCAAATCTCTTTGTACTTTCTGCTATTAATGTGTCCCCACCTGAGAAAACACTATGTGTACGGGACTTAAACTTTGGGTGTTGGCTGACACCAGTGCCCTTTTTTGTTTTTGTTTTTTGCATTTAAAGTGTAACTCCACCATCAAATTCTGCTAGAACCCTCTCTCCCAGCATATTTTTAAAAAAAAAATGCAACAGAGGAGTGAGGGAACAACAACTGTACTGTGTGGGTCAGGGGACACTGGGGAGACTGACTGACACCGATTAGAGTCTTTTTTTAATATAAATTTCATGACATAGATAAGTCCCAACCAGTCGACTCTATGGCTCTGTTCAGACTGCCAGCCCAATTCTGTATTTTTGGAATATTCAGATTGAATCCAGATTGATTTTAGAAAGTCTGGACAGCAAAAAAACCCAAAAAACCCCCAAAACAAAACAAAACAAAACACGTGAAATGTGATTTTTGCAAATCAGATCCAAGCCACATTTGGAGGTGGTTTAAAATGTGATTCCAATATGATTCTACAGATGCGTCTCAGTCCGGCCCCTCAAATCGGAATTTAAAGTTTCTTTTGCGTCACTTGCAACACAACACACAATGACGATGTCAAATCCAGAGTGATGGAAGTGCATCAGAGTGGATGTATACCAGTCTCCTCCTTCGCTGGGTTCTGCACCTCAGCTTGACAGCGCGATTGTTTGGAGGGCGAGATGATGAATCTCCATTTCTCATGCTTTGTCATCAGAAAGCTGCACCACCAGCGTACGTAGTTACTGACATCTACATTGTTACCACAGCAACACACGCAGGTAGGTTTGTGATGTCTGGACACACAAATCTGACCTGATCAATTGCAAATAACAGTGCAGTCTGTCTTAAAGATCTGATTTGAGAAACAAATCTGATTTGCCTGCAGTCTGAACAAAGCCTATGTCAGCATTGGCATCGCAGGTTCAGGGCTGATTTAAAACAGTAGATGGCGTGTTGAGCCATTTTCAACCCATGAAATGCTGATTTTTATAAATTTGGTAAGAAATGTCAATATTAACACGTGTGATGTGTTTCATCACAGCAAAGTAATATCATTTAGTTTACAGCTTAAAAACAATGTTTAAGTGTGCAGTACCTCTTTAAGTCTGTATACCTCACTGTGGAACTGATTGGGATCATTACTCTACTTCTAATGTAACATCAGATTTTGACAAACTTCATATTATATTGTTCTAGGAGGTTTATAAAATCTTGGTACTTCAACTTTAGTGACTGTATTTAATATGGACCAGTCACATCTAGCTAATAATCAATCACTTTAACACTGTCAGCATTTGTGCTGATACAGATCTGATGTATCAGATTGGTGCATCACCGTTATCGATATCAGTATTTTAACAGAGTCGTGAAGGTTTTATTTGTCATGGGTTACAAAGGATTCTAGACTGGATAAAAAGTATTGATGGGGCCACAATACTGGCAATACAACATTCCTACTTCTGTTGCTACAGTCGGCCATCTTTAAGTCCTGGTGTGTATTAAGCCAACTCTAAACCATAGAGACATTAATGAGGACGGTATGGGGGAAAGTCAATTTGATGTCAGAAATCTTACCTGTCCCATCTGAAGATTGTTTCTCTGCATGTGATGTAGAAGCTTCAGTGAAGCTGCCATCTTTCATCTCAGCATCACCATCAGCCTGCTGGAAGCAACAAGGAAACACAACTAAGAGGTAGTAAAGCAGAGCAGAGCTTTATTTTATGTTTATCAATGCAAGTAAATATACAAACAAAACAGAAAAAAATATAAAAGAAAAGAAAAAATCTTGCAGTTATTATCGTGATTTAGGCCATGTGCCCAACAACCAGAGAAACAGTGCAATTTCAAGAAAACGTATGAAACAAGGTGTGAATTTGTGATGTTCATCTCTGTGAAGCAGTCCGTTACCTTGTCATGACCCCTGACATCATGACTTCTTACTGTGCATTATGTGTTAAGTGAAACAGACTTCCCCGAAACCACACCAGACTTAAATAAGTGCACTACTTCCTCTAAAAGACAGAAAACTGGAGCCACATAAATGGGTAATTCTGCCAACAAAAGCAGTATACTGGTATGCTGATATTTTCCTTGTTCTGTTATCCAATTCAAATCAATGCCCAAATCAATACTGCCCATTCTGTTGGCTCCACGTATTGCCCATGTGTTCTAGCACAAAAGCGGCAAGAAAGTGAAGAGTTATTTGGTCACAAACTCACATCCCAGGGCTGCATGGGAGGCCAATGAACTCTCCTTCTAGATCTAGGAACCCAGGAGGAGGGAGATGAGGGGCCAGGAGGGGTCCTTCCCTGCTAATGTTTACATAAGCTGGTGTGTAAAAAAAACACTCAAACAAAATATCTTAAAAACCCACAAAATTACACAAAAACAAGAAGAAAAATTCCAAGAACGAAACTGCCTGGTATTCAAACACTAAAGCCACTTCTCATCTATCAGCCACTTCTGTCAGCATTAGAGAAATGCTGAAAACCGTTCACTATCTATTCACTTAAGTATCGTGATTCTTTTTATTTTTTAAATCCAGTTTTTGATTCCTGAATAGAGATTATTTTCTTGATAGTCACAGTAGTGAGAGACAGGAAAGGCAGGGGAGAGAGAGAGGGGCTGACATGCAGCAAAGGGCCCAGGCCGGATTCAAACCCGAGCCGCTGCGGTAAGGACTCAGCCTTTTATTTTTTTGCAATCAAATTTTTATCAAAATTTGGGACTCGATACATGGTACGCGCGCTACCGGGTGAGATAGATCTATATATAGATATATAAATAATCTTATTTTACCACTTGCAGAATAGCAATGATGCTACTGAAATAAAAGTCTGACATGTGATGTGCATTGTTTTTGGAAATACGACTCATGATATACAGTCTCTAGAAGCGTATAATTCTCTTTTTCTCATGATCTAGTGTTAAAAAAGCAAACAAAAATCTGAATAAATCATAATATTAAATCGCAATACTTAATAATCACAATACATAATGAATTGCAACCCAAAAATCGTGATAGTATCAAATCGGGAGATAAACAAATCGAGTGAGTTTGCCCGGGTTCATCTATGGTTTATGAGCCAAATCAACCACATCCACTTCAATATAACAGTAAATTAAGTATGAGAAGACATTACTGACATCTGCAACTAAAACATACGTGAATGTTTGAAAGGCTAAATATTATGATCACAAACCCACCTGCGCTAACGAGGGATCAGAGCTGCTCCTTTTCAGCCAGGCATTCTCACTGATTGGTTGGAAATGCAACTGGTTCAACTCCTGCTCCCGTTCCTGATCAGCGAAACCATGTTTGACATAAACTCTACAGGTACTCTGACAAAAATTATAGTTTAGTACGAACAGCACAAAGTATAAATCAATCAATTCATTCATTCATTTTATTAAGGATACTGTTTAGAAATATTTTAACATTGAAATATTCACAGACATCATTGAGGAATACTGCTTTATTACAAATCATTTATGTGTGTAAATGATTTATATTACACAGGCTTTGGAGTTCATTTGCATCTAAATACAAGAACTTGAGAGCTCGAATAGCGTTGATCCATGTAATTTAAATACTACTAATGCATTTCAGTAATAAAAACCCCTGAACCAACCTGGCGCATGCGAGAAGCCTGTTTGGAGCTGGGTGTGGTAGTGCCGTGGAGTTTCTGCTGAATGCCAGATACAAAATTGGAGCGGGTCTGATGGCAGGGGTTTGCAGGGCTTGTCGTGGGGGTGGGGCTAGCCTGGAAGACTGGCACTTTGAAACGCTCCATTCGCTGATTAAATTCTCCCTCGCCTGGAGTGAAAAGATGAATTTTCAAACATGAATAAAAATGCAGTCAAATGTAACTCAAATTTTAGTGGTAGCAATATCCTGATGATGTTTTCTTTCCACAATCAAAAGGTATTGAGTATCTGCTGATACCAAATTCCAATCTGATATTTATGTTTTGTCCAAGCTGTAAGCTGTCCTTGACATTAATAATAAAAAAGCGAGCAAGCTGCCTGACAATACTGATTGTCCCTTACCAGCTCAAATATGCCTACTGGCGGTTTGGCAGATCCAACTCCAAGTATGGCTCTAATACTGCTCTTAACCATGCACAATCATGTTAGCCATATTTTGGCTTTCTTTACTAGAAGCTTAGGGCCGTATATCACTTTTTTAAAAATAAAGCAAATGTAACTATGTTTGCTGATGATACCACTGTGTATATTGTCAAGTAATGTTGATTGTTGTCAATTGTTTTATAACAACCATGCTGTTTGTATTTGAAAATATTATTTTCTGGAAATACACAGTTATCAAATGAGGAAGGGTCACATAATCACGCTACCCAAACCGAAGGCCAATGCTACAAAAACAACAACAACAAAAAACATTGGAGCCATATCTCACTGGAACAGTTTGCCATGCTATCTATCCATCTATTTCTATATATAGATAGATAAAATCAATCAGTCAATGTTTTGTATATATATGGTTTTGATGTAATTTTATTGTTTACTGTATGAAGTGTAAGTGCAAATGTTGTTGAAAACATGTATTTTATTTGAGTATAGCCCCCAGGAAAAGTGGGGATCCCAATAAGCAGATGTCTGTCTGTATGTTTACTAAGGACTTTACAGCTACGGGCAGCAAATCTTTTAACTGACTGTAAGTTGGAGTCCAACCTTACACCCTCAGGCTTGGCCCTGTGGCCACTGTCAGGTCTGAGCTGAAGGCCAAAGACCATTTTAGTCTATGCCTTTGCTAGTTTATTGCATTGACTTCCATCTATTATAGTTTCCATGTCCATAAAAGACTGTTTTGAGATTTGGAAATAGATAAGCAACACTGATGTTCATATGCATCCTCACCGAGGAGATGCTCTTTGAAGCCCTTTTTGTGGATGATGACTGATGGGCTGTCAGCCCCAGGATCCGACAGGCACCGCTGGGCCAGAGGAGCTCCTCCTGAAACAACAACACTTGCTGTTACAAACTACAGTATTTATCTAACAGCCGCACTGTCACAGTGGCTCAACACAGATTACACAACACCTTGATAAAAGTTCTTATCTAGTACGCAGGTAATCCAGTTTGACTGTTGGCTGCCATGTCACCATCTTGAGCAGTACCATAAACCATGACAAAATACATTGCAATACTGTTGTACAGACACAGTATGTACACACATACTTGGTTACCAGTTTATTAAGTTAGCTAAAAAGAATGCAGTCTAATACAACTGCCCTGCATTAAATCCTCCTTTTATAAAGGTTTTTGTTAAATCTGTTTTAGAGAGGTGTCGATGCAACTTTAAGGTCATTTTTGAGGCTGTAGTTTGTGAAAAGTAGTCTGTTGAATTGCATCATGTTATACTGAGAGGTGTCTCTAATATTTAGCCTACAATCATTGCTAAAAATTGGCATGACAAAATATTAGCATGCCTGCTTCAACAGTAAAGGTAGGATTACCCTCTCGTCTCTGGGTGAGTTGCTGGACTAGGGACCGGACTGAGGGAACCATCGGCGTGTCTGGCTTTGTCTCTAGCTCGGCTAGTCGTCCAGAGGAGGACGGTTTAGGACTACGGTTCTCCACACCAGCGGCCTCCAGACGGCGACGCTTCTGGCCATCATTCTCTGAAACATCAGATATAAAAACGCACAAGGACAAAAGTCGCAGATGTACATAACTGCAAAGGCCGCTGTGAATATGTAGACATACTATATTAATAAGGATATACTTATGAACCTTCACATTCTTGTTAATTCAGGTACAAACAAACCTGATGATGAGAGGACATTGTCCTCAGAATCTGACAGAGGTTCTCTCTGTCTTTTCAAGATGTTGCCACTATTTTCCTCGCCAGCTTCCATACTGAGCTGCAAACACAGGGACATTACAGACTGGATATGTATTTTAAGATGTCAGGTGTTATTAAACAGAAACATTTAAGCACAACAGCATTAGTACAAACAAGAGTCAAGCCATTGCACTTTCTATAGTAGTTACTCCTTTCTCAAAACACCTGCTTTGAGCTGTTTTTTTAACAGGGAGAGTCATGTATGTAATTTTCTTGGGCTAAGTTAATATAGTTTAAAACTAACTATGCACTGAAAAATATTAGGCTAAAATTAAACTAAAGCATACGTTAGCTTTCAGACGTTTTAATACAAACAGAGGACACGTTCCAGCATTATCCCAAATAAAATGAAACGTGACAACGCCCAGCTCAGATCTTTTTTTTTTTTTTTTTTAATTAAACACACATTCATAGTCAGTGGTGCTAGCCAGTCAGCTAAATACATAACGTTATCTTGTTAATACTACCAACACAGCAATAACCCTGTGTCAGTTGAATTGAATTACTTTTCTATCTCCCTCCAAACACTGACAGCCTGTAACTTGACAACTAAAGGAGCTACGTTAGCTTGCTAATGTTAACAACACTGTCCTTTCAGTCAACTCTGGCTAGCTCATGTCAAGCTAACTTATCTAATAGAACAACGTTAGCCTAGCTTAGAATGACAAGCTAACTTTAGCAGGAACAAACTGTCTTGTTAACGTGTTAGCAGAGCAATGTAGCTATATGCGGAGCAAGTCGTTCGTTGTCTTACCTGAAAAAGAGTCTGTATGAAACTACAGTCTGTATTAAACAGGTCAACGCTAACTGACAGAAAACAAGAAATAACCTTCTTGTTGTTTTATGCTTTCAGTCTTCTCCTCCAACTTTGAATTTCAGCGGGTCTTCTGACGTCGGCGGAGCATACAACTGGAGTCCCGTAAATACTCTCGAAGAGGAGCGCTGATCTAGAACCAGGTCAAATATAGTAGGCCCGTTCCGCTCAGAGGACGGCAGGAGTCTGTAATCTGATTCCACGTCTGTACCTGCTGAGTAGCTCGAAGTGAGGCCGTTTTACCATACTACACAGAGTAGACACGCAAATAGCTTTACATGACAGGACGTTATACGTTGAATAAAGTCTGTTTAATAAATGGAAGGTGTCACTATTTGTGTTATGTGTCAAACACAGTAACACAGTAAATACATATAGTAGAGGAACAAATCCCCAAAAAAGGCTTTAGTTTTTGAGATACCCCTACCCGAGGTAGAACAAAGCACAACCATGTTTTTTCATAACTTTAATATGTCTAGTTTTTGAATTGGATGGTTGTATAAAAATATTTTACTAAAAAATTAGTTTATTTAGTGGATGTTTGGACCCCCCCCAAAACCGAAAATAGTGAAAATTTAGGCTTCTCCAAAAGGGACAGCGTCTGCCTTATCACATGTATTTCTGGAAA
>LKNJ01001235.1:0-100546 GCA_002120245.1 Maccullochella peelii | reverse complement strand
TATATATATATGTGTGGAATAATTTGATGAATAATTGTAATAAATAAAAATAATCTAAATTTTGAGTAAAAATGATTGGGATCGTCATTTTAGCCATAATATAATTTTGCAACCCTACTACTAATTACAACTGCTTCTAATTTCACACCAGTATTCAATATGTAAGAGTCTATTTATAGTAGCAATATTAACATGTTGTGTGTATGACTCCAGTGTAGTTTCATATACATCAATACATCATTGTAGTCCTACCTTTGAATGCTATCCCAGCATTATTGACGAGGACGTCCACTCCTCCATACTTGTCTTTGAAGTAAGCAGCAGCGGTGGTGATGCTGTCCAGGTCGTTGATGTCCAGCTGGTGAAACTTGGCCGTCAGTCCGTGTGAGGCCAGAGACTCCACTGCCTCCTGACCCCGACCGCTGCAAACGGAGCAAAAAGTTTGAATTTACTTTGACTTCACGTTGAACCAATTGGCTTACAGTGTTTTGTTTTTTTATTTTGTTTTAGAAAATCTTCAGTTATTGCTTCTTTGTTTTAGCTCTGAGGCCTGAGAAGGTTCTGGCATTAATGATTTTAAAGGCCGCAAACAGTTTCTTACTCTGAGCGATGGGGTTCTACACGAACACAAAATAATCTGCCAAAGTTAAAACAAGCTTTGGTTAATCCTCATCAGATTCTCTTCTTAAAAACATTGAGTGTTTCCTGTGTACACCTCCTAACTGTACGTGGAGCTGTGATGTTGCTGTCTGTATATGAAGCCTGTTGTTTGTTCACATGAATATTTGCCTGACAAAGATCTTACATGTCGAAACATTGCGCTGATAAAAACTTTAAGAATATTTTCAGTGTGCGGACAGCCGCCCCTTTTCCATAAAATAATAAATTCCCACAGTACTAGTGTAATCACTGTCCCCTTTCATGGATCAGGTTTCTCTGGATGGACAAACTGTTTTGAGTGTTTGAAAAGTGAGATTTGGTGAACTGTGAAAGTAAAATAAATACAAACAGATAAAGCAAAGATAAGATCCTTGCCAGTGACATTGTGTAATGGTATTGCAATATGTTGAGGCCTGGTCCAGGTGTTACCAGGTGAGCTACCTACACGTCTCTGGCGGTGAGGTAAACGTCTCCTTGGAACTGCTTGCAGAGCGCTTGGACGATGGCCAGGCCGATGCCCTTGTTGCTGCCCGTTACCACAGCAACCCTGGTAGACATGTCTGTGCACAGAGGGACATCGGTGCATGAACTCACATGTTAAACTCTAAACAGGACCAGCTACACATTAAACACACACACACACACACACACACACACACACACACACACACACACACACACACACACAGCAACTCTGTGCAGATAAACTATGTCATCAGACAAGTTGGAGGAGATTAGATTTGCTGAGTCATGGTGACAATTTCAGAGAGGGAAGTGTGAGGATTGTTCTTTAAATTGTCTATAATCTAATAATATAACTGGAATTAAGAAGCCAATGATTGGTGAAGCAGCACTGACCATAAAAACAGACACTTTTTACTCTGGTATAACGACAATAAAAGTGGGAATTTAGTGTGCCACTTTGTCTCATGATCATGTAAAAAGAAATAGCTTTAAATTTAATGTTAAATGTAAATTTAATCAAAAAGAAAAAAACCCAATGAAAGTGCACAGTGAGAGCGTTGTGACCTTTACTCCTGATGCAAACTTCCTACTGTTAGAACTGGTTTTACAAGGTTTAAATGCGTTGTGACTATCGCAGCTAGGGTGTGCAGCTACCCTTATATAACTCGAGACATCAAGACTTCAAGGCATAAGCTAACATCAAGAGTTAAACTGCCAACTTCATTATACATTTTAGCTTTGTTAGAGGACCTTTCACTTGATTTCTGATGTTTTTTCGTTGCACAACGCTGATTGGCCAATATGCGCAGATTTCAGTTAGCAGACCAACCCATATTTAAACAAATGTAGATACTAAAATGCACATTTTTATGTTAGCAAGCTGCTAACTGTGTAACTATGAGGTGAAAAGGGGGCTTCTTACTTTTAGCTGGTCTCGTAGTGTTGAGTGAGTCTGCAGTGGAGAAGCTGCGCAGGAAAATGGGAGAAAAAAAGGGAGTAAGAGTGGAGGTTTGCGGCGCAGCGTCAGTGCGCATACCCGGAAAAACACGCTAACCACGTGGGTGGGGTTTGAGAAGTAGCTCAACTAGCCGCCGTGCAGGATCGAGATTTGATTTAGGTATTATTTGATGTTATGTATGTATATGTAAGGTAATGTATGTATGTACCCATAGTTTAATTTCGGTGACAAAAACACTTTGGCGTTACCTTTTAGTGTGCGGTGCATTCTGGGTATGTTGTGGTGTTTGACACTGTAGCTGTGTAGGCACCATAACAGGGGTTTGGTGGGTTTGGTATGTATATATATGTATAACTCATTAACTGCTACAAACTGCGTGTGTACTCTTGGTAGTTACTGTGAACTTTGAGCTCCAGGTCTGTTTGTGTTGTCATGTTTTATATTTAGTAAGTTAGCAGAAGTACACTGAAAGCATACAAATAAAATATAGGAAGGTACACTCAGTTGCTAGTTTATTAGGTACAGCTAAATAGCTGGCTAAACAGCCAGGAAATAAATCCTACCTTCATGAAGGTCATAATTGAAACTATTTTAGAGAAATGTTGACTCAATGTTGGTGTTGATGCTGTTTAATTGTTATACTGGGAGGTGTTTCTATTATTCACTCTACTCTCATTGATATAAATGGGTTGGACTTAATATTAGAAACACCTGTCTGTATGATGCAACATAATTTGCCTGCACCACAAAAATACAGGCTCCAAAAATAACCATAAAGTTGAATCAACACGTCTCTAAAACGCGTCAAAACAAAAAGTAACCTTTATTGCAGGGTTGTTGTATTAGACTGCATTGGCTTAAGCTAGGTGTACCTAATAAACTGGAAACTGAGTATAGATGAAAACAGCATAAACCATGCTAATGATTTGTAAGCAAATTAGTTTAAATAAGGCTTTTCTTGTACAAGAGAGGATCTGTGCTTTGGTGATATTTATAGTTATTATATTGATAGTGATCAGAAAATAAGCAAGTGAGGACATTTATTTGAGCTCTACATCCTCAGAAAGTCACCAAATGTAGAGAAGTTGTGAATACTGTGTAGTTGGTTTGACGAGTTTAGCAAGAGAGAGACTTTTGGCCATGTTAAGGTGTGTGTGTGTTTGTCTACCACGAGGTGTCACAGGTCCAGGTGGGGTCATGAGGGGTCACAGGCATCGGGCTGGACGAGCTGCAAGGAAGAGGAGGCGGAAACAAGAAAGCATTAAACAGTCGGGTATAAACCACTTTACTGCTGTATTGTTGGTGGTCAGCACAGACAGGTCTCCCCTCTCTTTCACCACTAATCTGTTTCTGTCTGTGTCTTCAGTCTCTCTGTGTCACCGGCCGCTGTATGTGAGGCTGTTGAAGTTTCTTCACCAACAGGGATTCACCTCAACGCTGCTGCAGCCGGCCCTCTTCACTGGTACGACTCAGCCTCAGGGCTGCCATGTGATGTAATTATTTGCCCTAACAGTTGTGTTCACACGTGCAGTATGTAGCTGTTAGATGGCACCATCTGCACCAGAGTCTGCACGAGTTCAGCAGACTTTTGATTTGCAGTTTGCAGCTAATCTCCTTCTCCAGATGTGTATGTATAATAATCTGATTGATGGACTGAAGTATAGACTTTAAAGTGTGTGTGTATTTGTTGCTTCTTGTAATCCAGACACAGGCAGAGGACTGCAAGCTCTCAAGACCATAAAGGTAGGTCAGCTAAAATGCATCAGTGCATCTGACTGAATAAACCACCACACAGTAATAACTTAGGTATACAGATTAGTTGTAGTCATAGAAACACAAGTTAACAATCACAGCATTAATCATTGTCTCCTTTTAACGAGAAGGCTGGCATTATTCTATATTTTTCTCAGTCAACTATAAGATGGGCCAAATAATCTACTAAAAACTAAGCACACTAAAAATCAGACAGACAGAAGTCAGCAAATCATAATAATTCAGCAGGTCTTTTGTTTGATTGGTTTTTCATTCATTCTTTTTTATCTACATTTTTCTCTTGTGGTCTTTGAGTGTTACAATCGTTGTCTTCGTCTGTCTCTGTCCCCTCTGTCTCAGCCTGGCCAGCTGGTCATTTCTCTGCCAGAGTCCTGTCTCCTCACAACCTCAACTGTTCTGGACAGCTACCTGGGACAGTACATCAAGAGGTAAACACACACACACACACACAAGTTCATACACAAGTAAAACCATTTGAAATATAATTGAAAATACAGAATAAATACACACAAAAAAAAACTTAACAAGCGAACCGTGATTAGTTTGTAATCATGGTTTTAAATGGACCTATAGGTACAATTGTGTCAAGTTTTAATGTGTGTTGTAAAATGTTCCAAGTGTGTGCAGCACACAAACTAAAAGCAGTTTTCCCAAATTTTGTGTTTTTGTACACGCGGGACTTCAGGCTTTAGCAAGTCAAATAGTTTAGCAAAAAAGTTTGTGTTTTTGTCGCACTGAATTGCATTTTAGCAGAAGAGTAAGCAACCTGTAGTAATTTTAATAATATTACAAATCTGTATGCAGACACAGAGTGGACAGGCCGAGGGTCTAGACGGCAGACTGCTGTTCACCCAAACTGTCATTATTTTTGTCTCCCCAGCTGGAAGCCCCGCCTCTCTCCCCTGTTGGTGCTTTGTGTCTTCCTGGTGTTCGAGCGGCACCGAGGAGAGGCCTCTGATTGGTTCCCCTACATCGACGTGCTGCCCACCACTTACACCTGCCCCGCCTATTTCACAGATGATGTCGTGGCGGTTCTGCCTACCGGTGTGCGGAGACGGGCTTTAGAGCAGAGGGAGGCGGTGCGAGAAATCCACTCGGTTAATCAAGACTTTTTCAGGTGGGTCCGGCACACAGGACACTGAAGCAAGCACTGTTAGCAGCTTAGCTTATTGCGTAACATTACTTTTTGTGACACACTGAATCTTTGCATTTAGATGATAGTCTTTTATTCTCTTTGAAGCTGTTATTTTGCAACATTTCTTCCTTTATTTCAATATGCAAGTATAAACCTGGTGCTTGAAATACATCTTAATATAATCTTCCTGCGTGGACAATGTCAATAACGTCCAAGATGTAAGTGATTTATTCTTGATCCAGATCCCTGCAGCCAATCCTGAGTCAGCCCGTGGAGGAGGTGTTGACATATGAAGCATTGAGGTATGCACACACACACACACACACACACACACACACACACACACATACACACACACACATATTCAAAGTTAAATATAAGCCTTGTGTGACAGGTGTGCAACGTTTTTCCAGTTTAACATTTTAGTCAAATGCATTTTCAAGAAAGCAGGACTTTTCTCAGTGGTACTGTATTTATTTTGGTATAAAATACCTCGTCTGTCTGTCTGTTATCAAGCTGTAAGCCTCCTCCTCCAGGTGGGCGTGGTGTAGTGTCAACACTCGCTCTGTCTTCATGTCGCACCCATCCAACAACTTCCTGTTTGGACAGGATGTTTATGCTTTAGCTCCATTTCTGGACCTGCTCAACCACCGGCCTGACGTGCAGGTAAAGCTTTCAGTAGATACTGTAGATGCTGTGTTTCACTGAGTGTGTATTTCCTTCATATACAGAACGTACAATGACCCATTCTGCTTCCCGAGTTGAGTTTTAACTGATTGGACAGTTGGAAAGATGAAGAGCCAATCATGTTCTTTCCCCAGGTAAATGCAAGTTTCAATGACGTGACGAGATGTTATGAAATCAGGAGCGTTTCCGGGACACTCCGCCACCAGCAGGCCTTCATTAACTATGGCTCCCATGATAACCAGCGCCTGATGCTAGAGTACGGATTTGTCGCCCCCTGCAACCCCCACAGCGTGGTCTATGTAGATACAGGTGAACTATGTAGGAAATACTCGTCATCTTCGCCTCTGAAGCGGCTCCAGATTTACTTGAAGGCAACACACATTCATGTCTGTTGTCTCTGTAGCAAAACAGTTGTTAAGGATGTTGCAGTTGTTGTCTCAGTTTGTTGTCTTACAACAGTTCAGGCTGTATGAAAAGTTAATCACACTGTAAAACTGGCCAATCATGGTCTTTAAAACTATAAAATATATATGAATTTGAACATAATAGTAAGGTATTGTTAGTGATATTTTAAAATGCATACCTTGTTTTGTATTACAAACACTTAAAACTGATGTGTAGCTTGTGATTAGAAGTTTGTTCTATCTTCAGATCTCCTCGGTGACGTGTTAAAAGGTGACAGCAGTTTGGATCAGAAGTTCAAGTTTCTCAGAGAGAACAATTTCCTTCAGTAAGACAGTCATTTACATCGTCATTGATCCTTTTATGTATTATATGGTTGTGGTAATAGCTGAATACTTGATACTATTGTTATTTTTTATTATAGTTTTATAGAGGAACCAGGAGGGATCTTAAAGGAACAGTCCTCCATTTTTGGAAGTTGGAGTTATTGTCTGTCTTGTTCAGAGTCCTGTGTCCAGTCTTTAGGCTAAAACAGATTAATTCACACATCCAGAGATATCTCTGTATTACACACAGATATTATATCAAATTAAATACTGTTAAATTATAATAAGTCTAAAATTGGATGCATAAAATCACTCCAGCTTTTATCTTCCAACTCAACTCAGCTTTATTTATATAGCACCTCTCATACAAACATGCAGCCCAAAGTGCTCCACAGAGCAAAGATTAAACAGCACAGACATGAAAAAAACAGGAAAAAAGTAAAATAGACAACAATAAATAGAATTTTGCAAGACTAAATTACAACAATAAAACAATAAAATGTTAGAAATAGATAAGTCATTAAAATAAGTAAAAAAGAAGTATGAAAACCAATGATTAAGACTTAAAAACTAAGGCAACAAATGACGAGGTAGGTAGTTAAACAGACATGTCTCAAGCTTTCTTCTTACTTTAGAGCCACAGTGGCTAAACGTTCCTCCCTTTCTCCGCTTTCTCTTTCTCCATCAGTAATCTCACTGTGTCCAGTGAAGGTCCCAGTTGGAGGCTGATGACGGCTCTCAGGCTGTTGTCGCTGCCACAAACACTGTAGTAAGACTACACACACGCACACACACACAATCATATGTGTATATCTGTATAAAAGGGAAGCTCCACTTGCTTATTCTAAAATCTACTTTTTGTGTCCTTTGAATTGGTCCGTTTGTCAGTGTCCACAGTGTATAAATGGTTTATTAGATGTGTTTATTTTCAGTCACCACTGGAAGGCAGTGTTGCTCGGCCAGGTGGTGTGTGAAGAGAGAGAGGAGTGGAGCGTACACACAGCTAAGACTCTCTGTCAGCGACTGCTACAAGACACACACAGAGCTCTGGATAAGGTGTGTGTACGTGCACACACACTCAGCCGAGTATCAAAGTGTTTTCCAGTGATGCAACACATTACCTGATTTTGATTTCTGTTTTGTTTTTTAGATCTCCTACCTCCTCCGGCAGTGTGACCAGTCAGTCAGGGAGCAGCTCGATGTGGTCAAGTCCCTGCGACAGGAGGAGAGGTGCATCCTGGGAAGCTGTCTTGAGGCACTGGAAGGCACGACGACCATACAAACTGACAAACTCATGCCAACCTGATGCCGACGCTGTGAGCCGACATCTGATGCGCGCGCTGGCCTGCCAGTCGCTTCAAGAAGCGAGGTTATTGGCCAGACTGGTGATGCTGGACAGTCTCCATGTTCCTGTTCCAGTGTGTCTGACAAAGACAGCAGGGATTGCCTGACGTCCTGTAACCAAAGGGTCACAGGTTTGATTCCAGCTATGCTGAAAGAGCGTCTGCTCCGTTATAAAGACAGTGAGGCTCTCATCACCAGCTACAATTGAGCCAAGTGACGTTCAAAGATACAGTGCACTAAAGTGACGGTAAACAAACTATTCTTGTAACCTTCTGGACATGACACAGAGGAGCAGATCTGTCAATAAGGACTGACAAAGTCTTATTTATTTTCTGATCAAAAGGTGCAGTACAGTTCCTGATC
The DNA here is from genome assembly GCA_002120245.1 of Maccullochella peelii. Lineage (NCBI taxonomy): Eukaryota > Metazoa > Chordata > Actinopteri > Centrarchiformes > Percichthyidae > Maccullochella > Maccullochella peelii. The sequence goes on along the minus strand of LKNJ01001235.1, from coordinate 92,433 downwards.
ATTTCCATTCATTACTCAACATGTTTTATGACAGCCAGGTAAATTGCAATTCCTGTTTATATTGGAATGTGGACGACTTGTAAGCAAAACATAAAACTTTGCTGTATTTACACCGAAAGTAACTCCTTCAAGAAACTCATCTTTTTTGATCAAATGTGTATTTATTGAGTCGAATGAAGTGTTGCGGATTGTCAAAGAAACATAAAGTAATGAACAATTACCAGACAGGCTTTAATAAGGGCTGTAGCCTCGTAGCATGAAAGCTACATGAACTCATACATATTCAGAAATTTCAAAACAGTGTCTGAATGTGGTCAAAGGTGTCTGTATTTGAAGGAAACACAGTGGCTCATTGGTTAGAAGTGTTTCCTCAGAACCAGAAGAAAACGGATTCTCCCTGCAGCTTCGAGTCAAACAGGTCGAGTGAGCTGGAGACTCTTAACCACAGGCGTTCATCTGAGTGTGTTTTTCTCACTGGTTCATCATGATGTCTGCCTGTGTTCCACGTGATGCATGCTGCGACAGGTTTCAGGCCCCTGAAAACAATAAAATATAAAGTAAAATCAATGACTGTTTGTAATTGTTCGCTTGCTGTGTGAAACAGTTGACCTGCAGCCGGAGGTGATTCCAGTGAATTGCTGGTTGTGCTGTCTTACGTCCCAGGTGAATCTCTGAATGTGTTTTGGTCAGAGCTGAACAACGGCCTTTTTCTTCTGGTGACGTTGGACAGTCTCCATGGCAACTGTGGCTTCATAGAGAGGGACCGCCTCCTCAGGCTGAGGTCTGGAGAGACAGATTACATCTGATGAAGTTACATCTTGAAAAAGGTGAGCTGTAATTAATTATATTGTGCTTGCAGTTTTGGTGGAGCTAATATGATTATGACAAGTAAAAATGTCCGCAGTGACAAATATATGAAATGGTCTTAAATCTATAAACTCAATTATGAACTGTGTCAGGTCTTAAAATATGATTTGGGGATTTGGGGGCACTAAGCTAAAACCAGGGAGTGCATCTTTAAACTGATTACTTGCAGAGGGTAGAGAAAAGACGATACGAAGGTACCTAAACTAAAAATGTCCAGACTCTTGAAGCCTTTATCATCACATCTACATTGTTCCTATAAACGCCAGGAGACAACAAACAAATATGACGACAGGATCGTTTAATTTCAAATATTAAAAGATTTCTGGTTTACAGGAGCGATTGTGTCGATGATGAAACACTAGATTATGTTGAGAATCAGGCATTTTTCAAGGAGTATATTCAAATCCAAGCATATTCCTAACCTTGAAAACATAACGGTTAAAATTAAGCATTTTCCAAACTCTCAGGAGCTTTAATGTGACTGACCCCTACATCCCCACTGAGTGGTGTGATGTGTCTGAGTTACCTGAGTACTCCGGCTGACATCTTCTCCACAATGTCCTTCAGGATATCTGACACGGCTGTTAAGGAGGGACTGTATGTGCCGACCGATCATGTGCATATGCTTTAGATTACACCCTGTGAGGGCAGGATACGGAGGTATCTTCCTTGCTGGGCTGATGAAACCGTCCAGACTTCGGGGTTCAGGAACGTCACAGACGCTGATTTTAGGTACAGTAATCTGCAATCTGGAGGATCTAACTGTAAAAATACAAAAACGCTGATAAAACACATGCAGACTGACCAGGTATACCTTCACTTTGAACTTTAATGATATATTATTATAAGAATACTTATTTGTGTAATAAAGTACTTATTTTTTTTAGTCTATTAGGAATAGATTTAATATGTATTCTATTTACCTTCTTAACTGGAGATTTGGGAAGCAGAGAGATTATGAAGTAACACTGACTCACCTGCAGGTCTTTGTGGGACGTGACCCAGTGCCCCCCCACTCCCAGCACGCTGATGATGTCATGTTTGTGTGGGAGGAGCTTTGTCTCCTCTGACTCCTCCTCCTCGTGCAGACGAACTACACACAGACAGCGAAATGTTCTGATGTTAAATTGAAGGTTTCGTAGCTGAAATCTTAAAGAATCAGACGCCTGAGGGCACACTGACAGGTCTGATGTTCCATCGGTGTTAACAGTGTGAATAAAACCGAGAATCAGACACCGAAGAATGTGTTTACCTCCAGAGTCTATGACTATATCCACTCCCAGTCCTCCTGTCTCCTCCAAAACCACTGGCAGCAGGTCTGATGAGCTGGTATACACTGGAATAACCTTGGCTTCACACACAAAGACACAGAAACATGATATCATGAGTCAATCTGGTTTATAATACATTTAAAAACTTAAAAATCTCCTGACTGAATACTAGTCTCAATGCCAGATTGCACTTCTACTCCTGTCTGCACAAAATATCTCGTTGGAAGCTCATTTAAGTTGCAATGGTTGCAATTCCAGTATTATCCACAAGGTGACAGCAGGTTTAAGACCAAGATCTTTTTTGTTTTTTAAATGCAATCTCCCTTATACATTACTTACTTAGTATGAGAAAATAACAAGGTCTCATCTTGGGGTTACATGACTCAATTTAATGTTAACTCTGTGACTAAATGTGTAAAAAGTTATTCCTAAAACAACACATCTGGTAACTGTGGTGATTTGGCGTACACTGGAATCATCCCGGCTTCAGACAGACGAATGATACACAAAGCGATAAACCTACAGCTCATACTGATTGAGCCGACAGCTATTTACTGCAGGAATGAGAAGGCCAGTTAGAAAGACAGAAAAAGAAGATCTCACCTACTAAAGGATCCTGAACACCTGAGGAAAATATGAACGGGGAGGACAGAAAAGGAGAAGAGAACGGAAGAAGACAGGAAAAAGAAGCAAAGATTTCTTTTAAAAAGGGTGAAAGAGGAGCAAAAGAGCATGAAATAATCAGAAAAGAAGTGCTCCAATCCTAAAATAATTGCTGTGATTTCGTGGAAAATGCATTTGAAAAGATTTTACAGACACTGCATGAAGAGTGGGTTTAAACCTTTACATTACAGACACTGTTATATGGAATATAATATAATTCAAAAAGGTCTACAGGGTTTTATATCGGCATCTGTAAGCTTAGTTTTGTAGATTTGTACATTTTGTTTTCTGCCTGCAAACTTACACACGTTTGCCAAGTCTGCAAAACTACTGTTACAGATACAAAACCCTGTTTTCAAGGACACCTTTTTGATTGATATAATATTCCATAAACTACAGACCTCACAACGTTGGCCTGTACATACCTACACTGGGCCGAAGCTGCTCCAGGAATGTGTGTTTTTGCGGCGAGTGCGACGTCGTCAGAACCTTCACTCCGTGGTAACAAGCCAACTGGATGCACATGAGGCCAAAAGACTGAGGAGGGAGAGGAGATGGGGACATTACACTTGCATGCACACTGAGATTTAGTGGAATTCATACAAGGCTGAAACATTTGATGTCTTTATTAGACAGTTTTACATAGGATAGGAAACATGGGGACAAAAACACATGTTGCAACAAATGTCCCCTAATGGGCTAAAACTGTGCTGGGTGATTGTTGCGGTTACATGCCGAGTGTGTTTCTCTGCTATCTTTGGTTTTTTTTTTTTTTTTTTACATACGCTGGCTCCGTCCATGACCAGGAGTGTGTGTCCGGCTGCCATGCGAGCATGTGTGTGTAGGGCAGTGTAAGCACAGAGGCCGTCACGCAGCGCTCCTGCAACACACACCGAGCTGAGCTTCTCTGGCTTCTGAACTGGAAAACAGAAACACACACACACGTTTATTGGATCAGATTTACAGATTTCATTATGCCTAGATGACCTCACAGTTTCGAGCTTGCTGATTGATATCTCTATAAAAATCAGAGTAACATGATAAAATGTCAGTTTCATGGGGTGAACTCCTCTTTATAAACTGCTTTCAAAATGATTTTCCAACCACCTACAAGGACAGCATGTTCTCTCTTCTCTTGTGTAAGGCCTCCAAATGAAGTCAGACAGAAACTACAGGTGAAAGAGGGGGGCAGTCTGCGCACTTAAGGTGCGTTTAAACTATTCTGAACTGCCAGCACCACTTTATTTTTGTTTTTGAAGTATATGAAGTGCAGATGAAAGGCTGGAAGAGAACAGTCTCTTCAGAAAACCACTTTGTCTCAGCTGCAGAGTGGAGCAGCTGAGAACAGGTTGACCTTTTAGACGAGAGGGTGTGACCTGGATTTCCTTTTTTGTGAGCCGACTTGTCACACAGACAATATAGCAGGATTTTGTGAAGTCAAGGAATCAAGATGAACATGGAAAAACGGATGACTTTCATTCGAATAAAACCAATACGTGTTGGTTGACTGTGTCGTGAGGATTTGTGTTTGATGACAGTGGAAGCGGCTCGTTGCAGGAAAAAAGTGCATATTATGTGACCTGCTTGTGTGTGAGCGTGTGTGTGTGTGTACAGTATGCTACCTATATAGTGTTCATCTATGTCAATGACATCACAGAGTCCAGAGCAGGGAGAGTCCAGAGGCAGAATACCTGGAAAGAGAAGGTTGATACGATATACAGTGTATAATATGTTATGAGTAAGGGCAATATGGACACCATTAATACTGCAATTACACATATGTTACAATAAGCATTCAAAATCACATGGTAAAAAGTTATTCCTGTCATGCTCTCCAGTGTCCACACAGATAACATCACATGCTCCATCTTTCACCACTGTCAGAGTCAGAAGGCATCTCCTGGATCAGATTACTAAAAAAGTCCTACCTACAACCTCATCCTCCAGCTGGAAGAAAGAGACATCGTCACCCACTGCAGGAACAAACAAACAGACCAGTTAAACTGAGACTAAACTAAGACCTTTGAGCAAACATGCAGCGGCAGGTGAGAAAACTGTGTTTGTGTGTTTACAACCTTGCAGGACGACCCCGGCCACCTCTCTGCCAACAGGAATGAAGTCTCTCTGCATCCCCATGTCGCCAAGCAACTGGAGCGCAGGACAGATGAGCAGAGAGAAGAGGAGTCATATTTACCCAATGGATTTCAATTTCAATTTCATTTAGCGACCTTCACTGGCATGAAAGTTAAGAAACAATGCTGACACAATATAGCCACGGTTCCAAACAGCCTTTCACCTGTAATCTGCAGGTAAGGTTATAACATGTAAGTTACTACAGATCACTGACAGTATAGGCCTGAAGCATGGGCGCATACAGTGTATGGACTACATAAGATAACTTCAAATGGATTTAAACCACTACAACATTTAATAATGCACTTATATGTATGTGCTTTTATATGTATCAAGTACTCTATAAACTATGTAGGTATTTGCAATGGTTCATTAGGAGTTAATTAGGGTTTTACCCTATTATCTTGTATTTAACGGCTCTTTTTATGATTTTTGAATACAGCTTTGTATAATTTTGTGCTAGCTTTCTTATCTTTTTCATACTTATAATTGCTAAATGTAATATATTCATTATCCTGTGCACATCTAAGAGAAGTTTAACAACTCTCATTGGACCATCCTGTGCATTAATTTATTGATAATAGGTGACTCTTCAATATAAGCAACATCCATTGTCTTGGATTGCAGCTCTCTGTTCTACTATCAGCTTATTTTCTGATCAGGTAACAGTCGTGCTCACGTCAATTTTGCCATCATCTTTTGATTCAAGTACCTTGAGGTCCAGTGGGCTGAGTCCACATGCCTTTACCTGAACTCTGACCAGATGGCTGCCCAAAACCTCTGGAAGACTCTGGAGAGAAACAAATAGACACAAACCGTCACATGCAGAGAAACAGTGCTTTAAAACCATTATGCAGACAGTCAGTCAGGTTAACATCAGCTGCACAGGCAAAAGTCAAACACACACAGTCTCTTTAATAAGACAAGTAGAATAGCTTTAATAAAGAGAGACAGACACACATTTGATGGCTGAAGTCAGTAATCAATCATTGAGCACATTCTTCCTCTAAATACTGTAATACACAATACATGACTACCACACTAATTATTACACTAATTAGTGACTGGTGGCTTTTCAGTGTGATCTAGGTTTCTGAAAAATGACAATCTATAAAGTACAGACCTAACCAATATTAATTAGCTTTCAGATTCCCAATGTGGTAGGCTAAAATTCGGGTTTTGTGTGTGTAGAAGAAGATGCTGGACAAATCTCATCTCTGCTACATGCTACTGACTCAGCAGCAGTGCTGTCTGCAGGTAGAGCCATAGTTTCACACGTACAGATTTGATTTTCCTGATCTGATGCCGTAACAACAGCATGCACCTGCACAGTGAGACCCTGCAAGACAAAACACAAACTCACCGTTTCCTGAATAACGAACTTGGGCTCAGCATCACTCACAGCAGCTCGGCAGTATAAACCTTTCATACTGTTAAGTTATACCTTTAATTTATGCAGGGAGGAAGCTACAAGATCGCTAAATATAAAAATCTGCTTGACAAAAACCTTATTCATATATTAGTTATTTATTTTCTCATGTAGAAGAAACGATTCTGCTGCGGCTCAACTGAAACTAGCTTGAATCAGCTGACCTCTTCTTCTTCGTTGTTTACAATTTTTGCTTATAAATTATTACAACACCGCCAACTACCGGATGTTATGTGTTACTACATCTTAAAAGTACCATATAACGACTACTACTACTCATAACATCATTTAAAAGTAAAACTGCCATGTGAAGTGAGGAGAGTCAAGTCTTAAAAATTTAACCACCATCTCCCAGAAATAAAAAATAAAAAATTATTAACATTTCTTTCATTTCCATTTAGAAATTGGTCTTCGTCAGCTCAGCTTTGAATGCAACTATGATCAATCTATCAGTCATGTGTCACTCACAGACAAGTCTTAAAGCAGATGTATATTTCAAAGCTTTTTCCTCTGTTTGTCTAATTATTACAAACTCTAGATACATACATTTTCTTTATCTGTGAATTTATGATTAACATATTTGCACTCTCTGTCTCTTTTCACATTCTTGAAGTTCTTGCGTGCCCATGACAGATCTAAGAAGTTGTCAAATTCAGAAGTCAAATTCCTCAATTTTAGACTCTTAAATGGATTTAAAATATACATGTTTTGATGTTTATGTGTAGGCCTATTCAGTGCCATATGTCTGCTGTTTTATGTAGCTAAAAAACAATATTCAATATGGTGGATTATACAGCTCTGCTGTCTGTCATTTAATCTGGCTGTCAAATGTCTTCCCTTGTGCACTTTTAGACTGGTGGCCTTAATCCTGATCCTCATAATTTTGGTATCAGTTTGTCCAGGGAAAGATTATTCCCAAAATATCATGTTTCCCTTGTTAAATTGGCCTTTTTTTTATTTTTCTGGGAGCAAACACAGCATAGAAACATGCTCTGGTAGCTGTATTCTATTTAACGTGTGTCCTCGGTTAAAGTTTTACCATTCTGATAGAGATGCATGTTAGTCTTGCTTATGGATATATTTTCATTTTTAAAAACAGAGTTTTTTTATAAACTGCAGCCGGCAAGAGCGCAACTAATCCTTTCGCTTCACAGCTTGCCTGAATCAAAACTGCTTGTAAGTTCTCGCGAGGTTGCATCGAGGTCCTTATAGCTACTGTGACATCTCGCGATATGTCAGTAACGTTACCCCATTTTCCAGCTGTCCCTCAGTCGGTCGGGATTTCGGAACCACAGGAGAATCGCTGGAAAGGGCTTTGGTGATAAAACAGCACATTTTGGGAGGATATCACATTGTATGGTTCCATAAATACGCAACGAACTACTTTATCCAGTATTTCAGAATGGAAACTGAACTATGAGGTAAGGGCAGAGTGTACTATGTGTTGTGTGGAAGAATGTCCCTGAACGGGCTGACGTTAGCTTCTGACTGGTTAGCCTGCTTGCTAGCTGCATTGATACCTCTGTTAGCGCGGCTTGTTGGTCATTTTTACCCGGTGTAGCTCGCCAATGTCAGCCTCTACCTGTGATATTAACATGTCTATGAGGTGTCTAATATTGGTCTGTGTAACAAGACCAGGGAGACATGAAATTGGAAGAGGATGCAATCCTGCGGCTACTAACCGTTAGCCAGTATGCTAATATTAAATCACTGCATCTGCCCTGCCAGCCTGTGACCTAACGTTAACACTGACTGGTGTTACGTGTTGTTAACCGTAGCCTCGCTAGTAGCCCGGTCGGTAGAGAAGAAGATGAATCAACGAGGTTGCTGACAGTGCTGGGGCAGACAGCGACTTTCAGGGTGGAGGTTTTCTCAGTTAGCCTAGCGTTTGCTAACATTAATCCTGATGTTAGTCACAGCTGTCCATCTAGATAACTGCCCAGTCAGACCAAACCTCTGAGAACCATATTATCTGTCGGAAACCTAAAAATGCGTGGGGTTGTTGAGCGAAACGCCTTATCATAGGCGAGTCCAAGGAAATAATGCAGGAAGTGAAGATGAATTGACCAACAGACCTTTCCTGTAACGGTAAACGCTCTTTCCAGAGAAGTCAGCACACTCATCCTGCATTAGGGGGATGTTTGACTTTGTTTAACAGCGTTTTTTGACCAGATTTACCAAGCCCAGTCAGTAAGGACTGGTTTCCATGGCAACGTGGATGCTGACAGGTCCTGTTAAAGGTGGGAACCCATGTCCAGTGAGTTGAAGAAGTGCACACGGTGCTAAATTTTGTTTGGCAACCAGGTTGATTAAAATACTCACTGATGCTTTGATCCAGCTCCAATATTGGTACCTAACACTTTGAAAACTGCAAGAAACTGGTTCTAAAGTACAAAGACACATTTGCATGCTATATCTGATTTTCATCTCGTGTAGATAACACACCCACAAACAGCTGTTTTACATGAGACTGGCAGTGTAGTGTTGTTTACCGACCTGTTCGATCTCCAGAGGGTTGATTTAGATTAGAGCTGAAACAATTCATTGATTAGTCGATGGCAAAAATGGCATTTCTGTGATTGAAGAATCTCAAGTGTGAATATTTAGTACATTTCTGTGTTTTATATCATTTTAAACGGAATGTCTTTGTGTTTGGAACTGTGGGTCAGATAAAACAAGACATTTGAAAATGTCACCCTGCACTCTCAAAACTTGTAACAGGCATTTTTCACTTAAAATAATCGTTAGTTGCAGCCCTAATCTATATCTTTGTGTTTTCTGTCTCGTTGTTTTTCTCAGTGCGTAACACTGTCCTCAGGCCAAGAGCAGCCAAAAGTCTTGCAGAGTAAAGTTCCTGCGGAATCTGTAGTTCTGAAGTCTGCCAGGAGCCTCGTTATCATGTAATGATCAGTGACAACAGTTTGCACTGTGTTTGTAATACTGACTAAAAGAGTGGTGCATTACCGTTGTTTTGGATATATGCAGGAGTTAGTTGGGCAGTATGTTTCATCTTTTATTTGTACCTGGTCTTCTCTATGTGCCTAGCAGCCTCATCAGCTATATAAAATTGTTGCTATAACTTGAACCATATGAAGGGATGTATTGGTGCCGGTGGTTAACCTTCTCCATCTGAAAGTTGCGGTCCAACTTTGCTTAAACTTTGCAACTTAGGTGTGTGTGACAAATCCTATACATCCAAATTTATTCATATAGTTCAGTTAGAGGAACACATTTGGCAGTGTACCAGTATGTAAATTTCATGCTAACAGGAAAGCACACCAATTTAATTAATGAAGCTTTTAATTTCTGTCATCAGTGCTGTTTTATGTCTCTGAGATCCTGGTTTGCATCTTACCAATATAACCATCCACAGTTCTCTTAGAAAGTTCAAAAGTCCACATGTTAACACTAAAGTTAGTTCAGTCCATCTGGGTTCCGGAAGGGTGACTTTGTTCTTGCTTCAAACAACCTATAAATCAGAACCACACAATACAATGTGTTCCAACATCTCCCAGGACTGCATTCAACATTCAACAAGTCCAATGGCTTCAAAGCACATGTTTCATAATCCATCCATTAGAAAGTAAAAGTGGTGAAACATTTCAAACATGTTTAAACTAGCCAGGTGGATCAGGTAGCCAACCCATGTGATGGATCTTTTAATTGATATCACACACTTACATTTTGTAGCAAAACCATAACCTTTAACCTAACGTCCCTCTAATAAAGACAAGTCATACCATTTGACAAGGAAAGCCATTGGTAACCTAATGTAAGGGTCACATGACTCATATGACCTTAAAGCCCCTAGACAGCCATGCTCACAAGGGTTTTCACTTCTTTTGCCTCAGTAGACCAAATCTCATGTTTGTGAAGGCGGTGCAGTATTCCTACATTAAGCAATTACTCATGGTATTATTTTGCGTTGTGTTGACTGTTAAAGCAAGTTTTTTATTGGGTCAGCAGCGCTAACAACAATCTTTTGGGTTAGCGAAGTGGTCGGGCTGCTTTTGGTTCTGTGGCCTGCCTTGACTGTTTAGTTTGAGAGCCTGAATAGACAATTCTCCTACTGCAAACCTGTCCAAGGTTACACAAGAAGAAGTCACACGGTGAATTTATTGTATTGTATTGACATTTTTCTTTGTAGTATGAGCAAGAAAGTGACTTCATGACCCTAAGATTTCACAGTTTCTTTCTATCAGTTCTTTCATTGTGATAGTGCTAACATTAGCTAGCTGTGGAGGCTATGGGAGGAGGGAGCCTGAGGAAAGGATGGAGTGAAACAGGAGGAGCTGATGGAGAGACTGCAGTAGTAATCGTGTGTGTGTGTGTGCGTGTGTGCAGGCTGGGTGTCCTGTCACCTCTCAGGCCTCACCACTTGACATCAGTGTGATAAGAATGTGTTTCGAGAGAGACGCAGAGCTTAGGGTCAGTGTCAGAGGGCGTGTTGAGAGCCAGTGTTTCTTTAGAGTGTGAGTGAGAAAGAGAGAGACAGTACTGTGGAGTGTGTTTGAGGCAGAGGGTGTGTGTGTGTTAAATGCAAATGCATGTGTTGTGTGTGCGGGGGAGTGTGACAAGGCTGATGTGAAGAGGCTGCAGTTATTAATACCAACACCATCACTGTTTAACCATCCACATAAGATGCAGTCAATAAATACAATAAATGGTTTTAAAATTAGGGATGAATTTAATTATCTTATATGTTAAACCTTTGATTATTTTTTCCAATGAATCCATTGATGGTTTAGTCTAAAAATAATGAAGAACGCGAGTGAAATGTTTAATATCTTTACGTTTTAAAAAGTTAATTTACATTAGTATTATTAGTATTGCTGTTTGCAGTAGTGTCTCTATAACAACATGTTGTCTCTTGCTTGAGAGTTTTCTTTTTGGCATCAACAAGTTGTTTTTCCTTCAGCTCCAGCTGAAAGTGTGCAATGGGATTTTGTATGTTAGTTGTATAGCTGAAATATTTGTATCTTTGCGTTACACAGCATGTATACTGTATGGTCAGCTCTCTTTTCCCCTCTACATCAATAAAAACGTTATTTATAAGGCACTTTATTTTCAGATTAAGGAGCTTTGTGTATTGATGCTGAATCTTTTAAGAGAGACTCACAATGGATGTAAGAATCAATCATTCTCGCCTTTTCCTTGCTAGGAATTTCCTACGTTTAATGCAGCGTCATGAGTTTGCTCGTGATTTTAAACATGCTGCAGTGTCCATAAATGACTTGACATTTTCACAGATACTCAGAGGGAAATCACTAACTAACTAACTAACTAACTAACAGAAGTAGACAAGTCCGCTTGAGCGGAATTGGAAAAACATAAATTGCAACACTAAAACACTTTATTTTCTGGAATGCACTGCACGTTTCAGAGTAAGGACATCAAATATTATCAGAATGTTAGAGTGTATTTTCTTCAATTATCAAGCATTGTGACAACCGGTGGACAGAGCATCAGCTGGTGTTGCAGTTGTCCCAAATTAATTCATGGGAGATGGGAAAGGGGAATGTTGGAGGGGGTCAGCAGGAAAGTGAGGGGGAGGGACAAAGAGGGAAGAGAGTCTGAACCCTAATCTGTATCATTGTTCTGAAGCTTCTGAGAGTGTGTGTGTTGGCTTAAACTGGCATCTGCCACAAGCCTTGATAACAGACCCACACTCCAGTTACATCCCAATGCTCTAATTACACAGACTAATCCCACAAATACAGTACATGTTCAGGGGGAGACAAACAGAGCCTTTGTCATCAAGAACACACTGATGACAAAGGAAAGAGATGCATGACGGCTGCAACCAACAACTTCCAATTTATAGGCAGTTGACTTTTCATTGAAGTTTAGATTAAGTTTGCTGCTCGATTTATAATTTGTGCCATCGTCTCTGACTGATCAAAGACAGGTATTTGCATGATTAGAACTGAACCAATATGATGAGCAAAATTAAAGGAACTGAAGTAATGTACGAAAAACCTACTGATGTCCGTTCTGAGTCCTGCAGCGCCACAAAGACAAGGTCAGACAATGATAAATGCAGAAGGTGTCATGGTGGATGTAGGAAGCGACCTGGTGGATTCTGTTAATAACAAAGTGTGTGGTCATTTTTGCAGTTAGTTTGCTTTGGTCTGAGGTATTGTGGTAAACTGACGCTCGTAAACAAAAGTCACTTTTATTCATAAGCAGCTTATTTGCTGTACAGAGTTTTGGCAACCTGACATCTCACTATATTTTGGCAGCATGAGAAGTAAAAGTAAGTCTTGTTCTAATTCCTGTATCCTCACCTAAAGATAACACTGTGCTCTGTGCTGCAATTCACCACCTTGGTGTTCATTCTGGTCAAGAATACATAAAGAAATATCTGTCTGGACGACACAGGAAAAACAAACAGTCCAACTGAATGGCAGGACGGCAAAACCAAACCCGATATGTTGCTACAAAAAATGGTATAAAATATATTAAATAAAATAATTTCGTGTCAGTTATTTTACGTAATTATTCTAATGCATGTAGCTATAAAATGCAGCTTTGTCTTAATATTCTATTGCAAACTTAATCAATGTTGAATTCCCTCCAAAACGTGGGGTCATTCATTCATTTCCAACATGGCTAGCGAAAGGATAACTGCACTTGGTGCATCCCTTGTTTATGTTTGTCTGAAAAAGAGACGTTTTTAGCTTCTCGTGGCCCAGATCACCCATGTTTTCTCCTTGTGTGAGGGAGCTACGTAACATCCGGTTGGCAAAAAGTTCAAATATTTTAACTTTGGATGGTAATACCGTCTACTGTTACCGGTATTCTCTACCAGCCTCACCTCATTTTACCGTCCTGCTCTCGTCCACTAACATGATCTCCAGTTTGCCTGATTCCAGGTGAATGCAGCATTATAGTGCCATAAACCCTTGTGTTTTGGGGTATTTATTCTGTAGTCAGTTCAGATCATATTCTCACTAAACTGACAGTCATGGTGCGGTTGGTGTTTTGGTGCCTCTGGAGTTTGAATATATCATCTGAAAAAATAAGAGAAACAAAAGGAGGTAATGCTTCTTTTGTATTATTTGATAAAATAATACAAACAAAAAGTTTAACATAGTTGACCAGCAGTTTGATCGCTTCTGTCTCCAGTTTAGAGCAGGCGAAAAATCTACTCCAGTTTTTTTCTCAACTGCTTCAACATTTTTTCAGTGGCAGGCAGCCGTAAAAGTGTGCGTCTGTGTGTGTTTGCGTAGGGTGGGCTTTGTTCGTCTGACCTAGTTAAGCTGGTTACTTTGTCCTCCCGCTCTGATGATAATGGGAAGCACACACTCTCTCTCTCACACACACACACACACACACACACACACACACACTACTACACCCTTCAATAGGCCAAGGACAATTTTCTACTGAAGAAATAGTCTCAGCGAACGTTTTTTTGATGGTTTGAGCACTATGGACTCAATTCTGTCCACCTCCAATATGTTATCCTGGTGGCAAAAGGCTCAGAAGTGAATATCTTCATCAAATAAAACCGATACCGCATGGCAAGATACCTCAAACCACGTTGGGTGAACAGATCCTTTAACTGGGTTTCTCCTCATCCCTCAGTAAGAAAACCAGATTGTTTTGTTTACATCACGCTGGAAAAAATGTCAGACTCCCACACATGCACTCACACACCCTAACGAAGTCCTTGTCTGTTGCAATGTGTGTCAGATTATTATTATGGGTTGTCTGCTGGCCACAGGGATGCAGGGGAGGGCGGCAGGTCTGGATCAGATTAGCATACCTCTACTAGGGCAGAGGTATGTCACACACACACATAAAGATGTGTTATTGTGAGGTAGTAAGTCCCTGTATTATTTCATATTTTTTTAACAGATTAAAAACTATAATTCATACATAAACCTTTAAAATCACGTGTTTTTGAGCTTCTAAAAAGATTCAGTGAAGTTTCTTGTCAATCATAAGAGTAAATTCAATAAGATCTTTTTATTATTGTTGTTAACTATAATTAGTTTGCAGTAACTTTTATATAATTTTCTTCAGTGGGTGGGTTTTCTTCCAACAAACATTACATGTTTTCAGACAAACCCACCATCTTAAAAACACTAATTCCCTCTTTTTAGGTGTCTTTTAGTTAGTAACTTTCCAGTTTGTATCGCCTGAAAGAAACACTGACTTTAAAAAGACTCCAGTGGAGCTTTTTATGGGCCAACAGCAGAAAACTGGTGTTCACTGTGGTCAGCTCCCAAGTGAGGATGTGTGTAAATCAGTGAGGGAGTGTGAAGCCAAGTGGTTTTGAAAACAAGCAAGAATGCTCAGGCAGCCTGCCCTGCACAAATAAAGGTTTGCTGCCCTGTTGACATGCACAAGCATGGCTGACGTGGTCCAGTCCCCTGTGGACTGGCACTGGTCTGAAGACCAGATGACAACAGCAGATTGATGCAGAGTTGTTGAGCTTTTTTACATATAGGCCAATCTAAAACGTGGCATTTAAAAACATGCTATATTCATTATTGAGAACTGTGTTTATGTGCTTTGTGTTTTTGTGTGTGCATCTATCGTTGCATCAAAACAAACCTTTAAGGCACAGGAACCATAATGGCTCACTGGGCTGGAGACCAAATAGAAATTCACAACTTCAGCTTCAGAGGACAGTAGAGTGGAAAATTGACTCCAGAGTCGTGCTGGAAAATCATTTCCTCTGACTGAGTTTGTCTACTGTATCAGCACCTTTGTCAAGTGACCAGACATTATTTGGTCGTTTTTAATATGCTGTTAAGTATCTAGTTGGTTTGCTGACCTTGGTCTCTATGAAAGCATTTTTGTGGCTCACCAGTGAAATGTTTTTAATGTGAAGTGGTAAATTATTTGTTACATTACTGCATTATTGAGCAGTTGAATACTCAGTGAGGTGGGATGAGATTGCTCTGATAAACCCTTCATCTGTTTTTCTAAATGTGTTGTTTCAGGTGTCGTGTAGTGCAGAAGACTGAGTGAACCATGGCACAGTTCCCCACCACATTCACAGGTCAGTATGTGTGTGTGTTTCCTCTCAGAGTTGTGTGAGGGTTGCGTGAGTAGTTTGAGCAAGGTGGTAGCACATTGCCCCATTAATCCACCGTCATATTTCACCAGTGCATCAGAAGACGAGCCACAGCTTCTCATAAATCCACTTTTATTTTCCGTAACCAGTCTTATATCCACATCGTAGCAGGGCTGGGCAATTTAATAGAATTTATTTTAAATTACAATTTTGGCTAAGATAATCGAGATAAAGTGATTATTGTGCCGCATTCCGTTTCGCAATGGTGCTCTCTTTTTGTCTTGTGTTGTAAATCCAGTGCACCTCTTTCCCCTTTTACAGCGCTTCCCTAAAAGCCCAAACTCACTCTCAGCCAGGCTGAGAATACTGCAAATACTGTGCCGTGTCTGCACCACAAGGCAATACGACCAATTTGTTTAATCATCTGAAATTCAATCACAAAGTGGTCTATGACCAAACAAGAAAGGAACAAAAAACAGAGACAAGAAAAGCCCCCTCGACTTCTTATAGTTTAAGGAAATCCACTGTTAAAAAGACAAGTTTTTTAAAACAGTTCAATAAATGCATGATGTTTCCAAAGTCAATGAGTAATCGTGTTAAATGATCATGATTATGATTTTTGCCCTACATCTTAGAATCTCCCATTATGATTATTCATCAATCCAATTTTCAAGCACATAGAATTACTTCGGGGAAGAGGCAGATTAAAGTCACACGACAACAAGACTTGCAGCATCAAAAGTATAATGCCCCAAAAATCAGTAATCTTCACGTTCCAAAACGCCACAAAATGGAAAATATGTCATATATGAGAACAAATGATGTAGCAGCTATCCAGAATGAGGTCTGTGGCTGGTCTGTGCTGTCAAAGAGAGACAGGAGGATGACAAACAGACGGAGACAAAGGCAGAGTTACTCCAAAAATGTCTAAAACCACACAGTGTGAGATCTGTCAGACTATAAACAGTTAGATAGAACATATTAAATACTTGCCTCTGTGCTGAATGAGGACCAGCCGCTCAAACCATTGTTCATCAGTGGTCCATAAAGAGAGACATTTCTCTGTTCAGCTAGAAACAACTGAGGATGACTGAAGGCACCCCTGAAATCCCAGAGAATATCTAGTCTCATATCAAAATATTGATGCTGTCAGTATATAGTGTTGGACAGATATGGACAAACCTTTGCATTTGGACAGTTACTGTATCCACATAATGTGATTTACAATACAAAGCGCTCTGCCTATAGATGTTTTTATGTGATTTTTTCTGCATTTCTTCTTTATGAACATTGTAGCAGGAAGATCCAAGCAAAGTGTAAAGACAACTGAGTAAACATCTTCTCTAACAACAGTTACGAAAGGTGGTAAAATGAAATAACGTTTCTGTCAGCAGCAGTTGTTCTTGTATTTAAACATGAGTCAGCATGGTTTACTAAGATTGCCGGTAAATGGCGTAGGGTAGACTTGTCAGTTGGAACAATCTTTCAACTCTTTAAGTGTCACTTAATAGGAATCTTCTAACTGGAACTGAAACTCATGACTAACGCATTGTTCTCATGCCTGCCTTTTCTCCCACTGTCTGTGTTTGGCTTTGCCTTGGCCTTTGGGTTTGGTGTCTAATCTGTAACTGTGTGTGTGTGTGTGTGTGTGTTTGTTTCCTTTGTGGGTTAGGTCCAGATGTGTTTCTGATCTCAGTGGATGAGAGAGCCAAATATGATCAGCAGTTTCACAGCCTCTCTCCGACCGCCGGGGGTTACATCACAGGTAACGGTCTCTCTGTCTCAGCACACTTATAGTATATAGGTAAGGTAAGATAGGAAATGAACAAGGGCAGTGTCAGTAAACGTCCATGGTGTTTGGGTGTGTGGTGCGGAAAACAGAATCTGGTTTAAGAAAACTAAATTTGATTGAGAGAAATTACAGCCACATGTTAAATTTAATGTTACAGATCAATTTCAAATCACAGTGTGCCTCTCAAACGTTGAACAAATCCAGTATTGGAATTCACCATCTTAGTATGAACATGAATAATTAAAATGTATGCTGTTAAAACACAATCTCTGCTGGTACTTTGCAGTATTAGATGCTTCATTATGGCTTTAATCTGACAGTCGTATTCTCGATCAGTCTAATAATTGTTTGGTCTATAAAATTAAAAAAAATAGTGAATAGTGCCCATCACAATTTCCCAGAGCCCAAGTTAATGTATTTCAATTGCTTGTTTTGTCTAACCAACAGTCCAAACCCAAACATATTCTGTTTACTATCATAAAAGACGAAAGAAGAAAAGAAGAAGCTGGAACCAGTGATTTTTTTTGGCTTGTGATTTAAATGATTAATCGCTTTTCAGAATTGTTGCTGATTAATCTTTTGTCTGTTTGGTTTATTAATCCACTGATGGTTTTAGCTATAAAGCAAAGTTGTATTGTTTGACCTGATGGTATAATTTATATTGTTGTATTGATATTTCTGTCAGTGTCAAGAGTTAAAGATAAGATCCAATATTTATGTATTTGGCTATTTCTCTACATGGTCTTCTAAAGTGGCCTTTCTTTTTGGATCTGTCCTGTGATCTCACATCCTGTTTTTGTTTCTCTGTCAAGGCGACCAAGCCAGGAACTTCTTCCTTCAATCAGGACTGCCGCCTCCCATCCTGGCCCAAATCTGGTGAGTAACATAGCCAGGAAGTTACTGCTAGCTCATGAAGTTGCACTCTGTTTATTATTATTAGTCTATTCACACCATGTCTTCTTAAAGTTGTGACTTTTTTTTTTGTCTAGCATCATTGTTTGAACTTTTTCTCTGTGTACCTGTTTTTTAAGGGCTCTGGCTGATATGAACAGTGATGGCCGTATGGACATGCACGAGTTCTCCATCGCCATGAAACTCATCAAGCTGAAACTCCAGGGTCACCCTCTGCCCCCCACGCTCCCTCCCAGTATGAAACAGCCCCCACTGCCTTTACCCCCACAGACTGGCGGCTTTGGTAAGACTCAGACAAAAGCCCACAATGTACTGTGCGTGTGTGAAATAATTGTTTTCTGTTCATAGCAGCTGGCATTCTGCTTTATTTTGTTTAATAAAATCATACTTCCAAAACATTTGCTCAGGAAATGTTTGCTCACTCTCTTTCAGTCTATTGCACCTTTAAGGCTAATCAATATAATGCAGACACATCATTAGTGTAGAGTATAGAGTCATAATGTTCCTCTCCTTCAGCTTGCACTGTGGCTCTCACACCCCATTTACTAGTATAAATATATAATGTCTAATTCGGCACTAGAGAAATATTAATGGTAGTTCTCTCTTGCCCTCTTTCCACTAAATCAGCTCTGGTTCTTGAACCGGTTCTGTTCAGGATTCAGGAACCAACAAAGGGTGTGGCACAAATGGAACAGTAGTAGCAAGATGGTGGATCGCATTGATTACCTGCGAGCTTTGGTTCTGTTATTACAGATATTTGTTTTTATCCGAAAAACAAGCATGGACCCAACTGTTAATGATAAGAAGACTATATTACCATAGTAGACCACAGACCTGTAGAATAGGACACGCCCACTAATATCGTAACAGTTTGCACTTGCAACCTGCTATTTTTTGGTTCCAGCTGGGAACCAACTTTTTGAGTTCCGAACCAATCTATTTGTGGTCGAAATTCTCCGAACAGTTCAAAATTAGGAACCACAACCACCTGTTTCATGTTGGTGGAAAAGGGGTATCTTATCTCTTTCTCTCATGTCTCGTGTGGCTTTTGACACGTCTGTACTGTATATCTGTTTTTCTCCAGGCATGCCCTCCATGGCTCCCATCGCAGCTCCTCTTTCAGGCGTGCCTCCGCTCCCCCTGCCACCTCTCCCTGTCGGAGTGTCTCCCCCACTCGTCTCGTCCGCTCCACCTCCCCTCCCCCAGCCCATCGCCAACGGAGCTCCTCCCACAGGCATGATGCAGCCCATCTCAGGCTTCTCCCACGCAGGTAACATTCTTTAACAACACAGGTTGAAGGTGGTGTGTTGAAATGTTGCGTCTGTAGCAATTGTGGGTGTGGGCAAAGGTCTCAGTTCTAAGTTTCTATTTACACATAATAAACACATTCATATTTACATGTCTGGTTTGTTTTTATGTGTGGAAGCTGTACTCATTTAAGCTGCAGGTTTTGTAGTGAAGTTAGAACTTTTTAGAAGAGGTAATGAATCTAGCTGCGAGCCAGGTTTAGACGCTTTGAATTCAGTGTTTGAATTTCTTGTTGACTGACTGAATTTAATGTCTCACCATAAAAGAGATGAAATGCTTTGCAAAGTGCATATGCTGCTTGAAGTTAAGTGAAGAAGCTGAGTGTCTGACCACAGACTCAGACTAAAATTAACTCTTTTTTTTTGTCTCTCTCAGCTCCCTCTGTCAACAAGTCTTCTTCGTTTAATCGTTCCAGCACCAAGTTGCAGAAGGGGCCGTCCTTGGACGCTGCTAGGTAGGCCACATAATCAGAAATGTTTGCACCATTTTGCCTGATAAAGATCTTCTAAAATGAGAACATTTGTGGTACAAAGCTCCATTGTAATCTTTGAGCGTATCTTTTCATTGCTTCTCTTTTTTTGTCACATCACTCTTTATTTTCTGTTACTCGTCCCAGTGTTCAGCCCCCCCCTGATTGGGCCGTTCCTCAGTCCTCCAGGCTGAAGTACAGACAGCTTTTTAACTCTCATGACAAGATGATGAGTGGACACCTCACAGGTACTCACACACACAAACACTAACAAGTAGTTATTTGTGATGATATTTCTGTCAAGTTTGCCAAAGCAATACACGTGTTTGGTGATTTATTTTCTCCGCCTCTGATGTGTGTCTGTGGTCCAGGTCCCCAGGCTCGCACTATCCTGATGCAGTCCAGTCTTCCTCAGGGCCAGCTGGCTACAATATGGTCAGTACATTGAAATGCATTTATACATCTTTATTAAAATGGGAGTGCACACTTAGACGACGTTAGTCCTTAAAATAAATAAAATATATATTATATAATAATATATTGTTTGATTTTTTTCTTCCCTTTAGGAGTCTATCAGACATCGACCAGGATGGAAAGCTAACAGCTGAGGAGTTTATTTTAGCCATGCACCTCATAGATATGGCTATGTCAGGGTTACCGCTACCCCCTGTGTTACCACCAGATTACCTCCCACCCACATTCAGGTAAATACTGTAACCAAATACCTCATTAGCTGACTAACTGATAGCAGTATGTTAGATATGTGCATAGTTATGCAGTAGTTGCCATAAATACGTATATACATGTCAGATTAAACTAGGGGTGAGCTACATTCACCAGTTTTTACCTTTTCATGTTTTACAAAGAAACATTATAAATTTGATGAATACAAAATATTTTTTATCCATTAATGTTTATATTGCAGTGGTAATTTTCAGTTGTGAACATAAATAATAGTAATAAAATAATTTGTTCCCCAAATGTGTCAAGTAATGATACTGATACTAGTGTTTACATTGTTTTTACGGTGTGTGTGTGTGTGTGTGTGTGTGTGTGTGTGTGTGTCTATTAAAGGCGTGTGCGGAGCGACAGTGTTCAGTCGGACCAGAAGAGTGTCCAGGAGGAGACAGAGGAGGAGACGGAGGCCAGCCAGGAAAAGAAACTACCAGGTGATTGGTCCTGCACATGACATCATATTACTGGTTAAACTGGGACTAGACCTGTCCTCAGCTATGTTGGCTTCAAGACTTATTGATAAACAAGAATGCTTCAACAGCTGCAAACAGTGTTCAGGTCTTTTAAAACACCTATCAGAAACTGATCTGTCAGCTGCCTGCGCACCATGAAACTCTTCTGCTTCTTCTTGTGATTAACTGGCCCACAAAACAGCCGTCTTCTTAATGTGACCTGCAGTCCACTTTGCTTTTCAGTCCACTTTTATTTTCCATCTGTTTTCTAGCCACTCCCCATTGACTTTCATGTGAAAATAAATGTTCCTGCAGTTTAAAATAAAGCACAGTAGTGTGGCATTTTTGCCATTTTTTCCACATATTACATCTTTAAAAAATGTTGAATTATAGCCATTGTGTGTTGTTTATATGAGCTCCCTCTGTATCACCACAGTGACTTTTGAGGATAAGAAGAGGGAGAACTTTGAGCGAGGAAACCTGGAGTTGGAGAAGAGACGTCAGGCTCTGCAAGAGCAGCAGAGGAAAGAGCAGGAGAGGCTGGCTGCGCTGGAGAGAGAGGAACAGGAGAGAAAGGTAGATTATATTGGTCATGGTTTATGGCTTGTATATAAGGCCGTAAAATATTTGCATTTATAATAGCCACAGTGCTTTGACTGTAATAGCCACCATATCCCATGTCTTTGAAATGTATCAGTAAGTTAATTACATTAACTAGGAGGAAAGGAAAATGCATCAGGGTGACCCATAAACAAGTAATAGAGTTGTTTGTTCTGCCTGCTCATTTCTGTATGCTTGTGTTTCAGGAGCGAGAGCGTCTGGAGCATGAGAGGAGACGACAACATGAACTAGAAAAACAACTGGAGAAACAGAGAGAGCTGGAGAGGCAGAGAGAAGAGGAGCGACGCAAAGAGATAGAGAGGAGAGAGGTATGGAGGAGAGGAGAAGGAGAAAAAAATGACATTTTAATTGAAGAGTTACAGTTGAGTTGGCGTTAATAGCTGCAGACTTGTAATTACATCTGCTGCAGACAACTTAGAGGCCTTTCACTGCTCACCACCGCCCTCTTTAAATCTCAGCTCTTACAGTAAAGAGCCTAATTTACACTCCTACACCAGGTGGCTTGTTGTGTATAATGAAGTGTATAATATATGAATATGATGTGATGTGAAATGCTGTTGCAGTTCTTTTAGCTATGATGTTTCGTTGTGAAAATAAACGTAACTTTTTGGGGGGGGGTGTGTGTGTGTGTGTTTTGTCTCTTCCAGGCTGCTAAGCGTGAATTAGAGCGTCAGCGTCAGTTGGAGTGGGAGCGCCAACGTCGCCAGGAGCTTCTGACTCAAAGAAACCGAGAGCAGGAGAGTATAGTGCTGCTCAAAGCCAGGAAGAAGACCCTGGAGTTTGAACTGGAGGCTCTGGTAATCAAACATACGCACCCACACTGAGTCACATAATCAAACATGCTGCAGTTTTTGTGACAATGGTGGGCATGAAAGTTTCTTCAAATATAAACCAAAAGCAGTCCCCTAATGCCAACAGGAAGAACAGAACAGCTGTTCTGTCCTTTTGCGACCTAATACTTTGTTCATTGGCAGAAACTTAATAGTACATTCCTTTCCAACTCTATGTCCCAATCTCTAGAATGATAAGAAGTCCCAGTTGGAGGGCAAACTGAAGGATGTTCGGTTTCGTCTGTCGGCTCAGCGGAGAGAGGTGGAGCAGACCAATCAGACCAGAGAAACACGCATTGCTGAAATCACCCTGCTACAACAGCAGCTGCAGGTACGCAAAACAAATGTAAACCATCAGCAAATAAATACAAATTTGTCAGGCAGACAGGTGTAACATTCATTTCTGCAACATCTTTAATCACCGGAGCCATTCATGTAACAAACAGACACATTCTGAGAAACTGTAGAATTTGTTCAGGTAATACAATTGTGATCTATGATTTTTAATAAACATGTATGTAGTGAAAATGGGAAAATGACTCATGAATATGTGATCATGATTTCTGTTATTTCTCTTGATGTGACTTCATGGTTGTCTGCAGGACTCCCAGCAGTGGTTGGGGAGGCTAATTCCTGATAAACAAAGTCTCAACGACCAGCTGAAACAGGTTCAACAGAACAGTCTGCATCGTGAGTACTACATAACCTAAACACACATGCATTTTCTTGCCGTGATGTTAAAGAGCGTTTTTGATTTGATTTATGGATACAGTTGAGTTGCATCATGGTTTAGGATGGTTGAGCAAGTTAGCATACTTTGTGTTTGACTCTTGTTTCTACAGCAACAATAATGAAGGTCATGTATAGTTGTTGGAACAATTCACATTAACTCCAACTCCAAATTTTGTGGTTTTAATATATGAATTTCATTTGAAGGATTAATGTAATACAAATGTATGGTTGTTGAGCTGAAAGCAGCAATGTTTTTCTTAGCTCTTGATAAGTTCCTACATTTGAGATACACCTGTGATCCTGAGCAAATTGGGGTACTGGTTAACTGACTCTCTGGTTACCACAATGTACTGTAGCCTAGTAATTTCTATCACTAACTCATACTGTCTGTGTGTTTGCGTATTTAGGTGACAGTCTGTCGTCCCTGCAGAAGGCTGTGGAGCAGAAGGAGAGCAGCAGACAGCAGCTCAGAGAACAGCTAGATGCTGTGGAGAGAGAAACAAGGGCCAAACTGCTGGAAATAGATGCTTTCAACACCCAGCTGAAGGTAAACAGCTAGTTAACGAACACATTAATACAGGACATGAGGGAAAGGTCAGATCTATACTTTAGGAATATAAAGGTAAATAATCAACTAACTACATTATTACCTTAATGAACTAAATAGTTAACAAACTAACTTAGCAGAGTACAGCTAGATGCTGTGGACTGATTAATGTTAGCTACTAGTACATGCTGTCGTGACACAGCACATCAAGTGTTAAAATATAAAAGGAGCAGGAAAAAAAACTTGAATTTAACATGAATTTAGAACAGAGTTACCCAACAATAATTCATGAAAGTACAAGGATAAACTTTAAAAATGTGATTCTTTGCTTGCTCCTTTGCATTGTCTGTTATTTTTTTATTTGACGGAAATCACAAAGTAAATCTTAATCTGACCAAGCACTCATTGCACTCTTGGTATTTTCATCAAAGTGGAAGGATATTAAAACTTCCTCCTCTCCTGGTAGAAATGTTTTCAAATGGATATTAAAAGTACAGAAAATGTGTTATAATGTGTCATCCACCATACAACAACATTGCCTCAATTTGATGCACAGTAGCAGAAGTGTTTTATGTTCATGTAACATGAAAATGAAGTAGTGGCATGTGCTAATTAGTTAAATAATACTGATTGCTGTTAAGTTTGATACAGCTGTAGTGCACTGATTCCCTACCGGAGGTACTCGTACCCCAGGGAGTATGTGGAAAGTAGCTCAACTAATTTGAAAAAAATTAATAAAATAGAAATTATGATTTGATTAAAAGAATATATCCACATATTAAGGCAGCTGTAATAAATGGACACTACCTGTTGCAATTATGTAAGCGTGAGGGAAAACTAGTTAGCATGTGAGCACAGAAGTCTAAACAGGTAGCTAAAAGTAATGGATAAACAGTTTAAATGATTTGCTAAAAGTAATCAGTTGACAGGGCTGTGGGTACACCTTAGACCAAAAAGGTTGGGAACCACTGCTGTAGTGCTTTAATAATTCAAATACATATATTTAACTAAACAGCTAATTAACCAGTTAACTAGCTTGCTAACCCAGTAATTGTTTTGCTAAATGAAACATTGGATTGGTGCTGTGACTGCAGCTTTAAATCCTGTCCTGTCCCCATCCTCACACTAGTTAAATATAGTCACAATGTTCATGTTTACTGACGTGTTTCAAGTTTTCATTTTTATACCTGACCACTGCATCTGTGTTTGTATTCATGTCGGTCTGTTATTATGTATATTAATGTCGATTGCGGTGTTTTTGGAGAGAGCTAGCTGTGCACTGGCGTGGTTTCCCTGCTTCATGTAGCTTTCACCAACAATTTACAAATGAGAGGGAACAATGGAAGGATTTTATTTAAGGGTTAGAGAACAGCAGTCTGTTTATGTTTCCTAGACCACCTTTTGTCCTTGTTTTTTTTTTTTCCTTCTTCTTTTCTCATTCTTTCCCCAGAACGCTGAATCAGGTCAAAGAGAGGAACATTAGTCCTGTGGTCTGTTGCAACAAGGAGGAGAGGAGAATGAGAGGGAAGAGGGGGGAAGGGAGGAAAGCAGAGACAACGCAGACCACAATAAATTGATTTTCTAATGGCTAATCTAATGATGTACTTATTCAGTAGAGTCGTCAACACAACACAGTGATTTTGAGGAAGTGACGTAAAGTCTTTGAGCTACACAGAAAACCAGCAGTGTTGGATATCAGTTTTCTCCAGAGTAAAGTGCAGTCATGTCTCAGTGGTGTAATTCTTTGCTAAACAGAGGCATAGAACACTGAGATGTGAACAATGTTTGACTTTACTGCCGTCCGCCTTCCTTTCTACGCCACTTCCTCTCCCCAAAATCTTCTCTCGTCACGCTGCTGTGCCTCCTCTGTCCTCTATACCCTCTTGGACTGTTCGTCTCCAATGCTCCTTCTGCCTTTTTCCTGATTCTACTCGCTGTCCTCCTCCTCTGTGTTTCCTTCCTGCTCTTCACCCTGTATTTCTTGACCTCTTGCTTTGATTTTCTTCCTATTATATTCTTTGTTTAATCCACATAATAAACCCTTCCTTCTATATTTTCTACCCCTTTTATTCATCTCCTACACTGGCCTTTTGCTCCCTTGCCCATGCCAGTCTCTGTGTGAGTTCTATGCCAACCACTGTGCCAGGATAGAAGCCCTGCGACGCCAGCTTCAGGAGGAGCAGAGAGGGAGACAGGTAGAGCACACTGCCACTGCTGGACTGGGGTGGTACTGCAGCTGAGATATACTCTGTAATAATATCAAATCATATGACGAACACACTGCATCTTATGGCAGACCTGGAGCATAGAGCAGTTTTTGCATTTGGATTGGACCTGCACTGTTTGATTTGGCAGACTATTTGAGAAAGGGTTACAAGTAAAACATACCACACCCTCTTATCAGACTACTAACCTGCAAGCTTCAAGTATTTTAGTCACTTTAGAAGGCTTTGCCATCTTTAACACCTACAAACCAGACTTTTAAAATGCCTGGTTTGTGCAGACATTCCTGTTTAACATGTGTAGTGCACTGTGATGCCCCCGCCAGGCAGCTAGATGTATTGCAGCCAGTTGAAGCTTGACTGTAATTGTCAAGCTGCGAGTGGTTTGACTACTGAAAAGCACTGACACTCACACACTCATGTACTGATTCTGGTGTGCTGTTTTTTTTTTCTAATCTCACGAGTCAGAGTCTGTAACACCTCTGACATGGAGGCACGCAATACTCAGCGCACACTAATCCAGAGCAAATAAATGCGTTGTTAGTGAAACTCAAGCATTTGTCAGTCATTAAAAACTGGAAGTTATTTTTACCTCCAGAGATATTTATTTACCAGATTAATGTTTTTACAGATTTGACTAATTAGTGTGGAGCATGAAGATTTACTTGGATTTGGTAGCCAGAAACGGGGTAAATATGGACAAATTGTGTCTCATTACTAACCTAAAACCACTCAAGTAAATACCTAAAAACACTCTAACTAAACTATTATCTACTATCTAATGCAGATAGGTCGGTTAAAGAATCGGCACTAAATAAGCTGACAGCTGGGCTGTTGCTAACTTCAGCCTGTTTTTTGTGACACTGGCTACACTTACAGTTGCAACAGCACATTACTCATCACAGTGAGTCACAGGAGCCTCTCCTTGCATGAGTCAAGGCCTTATTGTGCTCTCTGTTTGTTTGTTTGTTTAATCTCTGCTAAAGGAAAATCAGCAGGCTTGGATATTTTATAGATGTTATTTTGAACATGCAAAAAATGTAATTACAGCTGAATGCACAAGAACCTACCCAGAATAACCTAACTGCTGTTGTGCCTAATATTATTTTATAATTTCAACAGTCATATATGAAGTTATTTTACACAGTATATACAGTATATATACAGTATATGAGATGGTATTAACAAAGACCCCAACTCACAGGACTTAAAGTGTCCAATGTTGAGAGCTCCGAGTTACTTGCTACGTGCAGAGAAACTGCTGACAAATAAATTAATTTATTACCTTAATTGGACAAAGTGCGTAAATGTGGACTGAAACATTCACTGTGAGTGTGTGTCTGTTGGAACGGTTGATTCTCTCTGTGTGTGTGTATGTATATACTGTATATGTGTGTTTCAGTGCCAGGAGCAGGGACAGCTACAGGAGTGTGTGTCAGCCGTCAGGGTGTGTCTGGCTCGGCTAGACTACGTTATAAAGGTCCACACACCAACCCAGCCTCCCTTCCCCTCCCCACCGTGCCCCCCTCTCTCTTTCTCACCCTTCTCTTCTCTCCTTTTCATCTTCTGCCTCTTTCTTTCTTGTTCTTCTCCCCACGACT
Source organism: Maccullochella peelii (assembly GCA_002120245.1). Classification (NCBI taxonomy): domain Eukaryota; kingdom Metazoa; phylum Chordata; class Actinopteri; order Centrarchiformes; family Percichthyidae; genus Maccullochella; species Maccullochella peelii. The sequence goes on along the minus strand of LKNJ01001235.1, from coordinate 64,818 downwards.
CTTCATCCTTTCTTTCTCGAATCACCTTCTCTTTGCATCATCTTTTATTCCTTTCCTCTTGTTTTCTTCCTCTTTTACCCTCTTCTTCTTATCCCTCTCTCCTCCCCTTGTCCCCTACACATTTTTTATCTTGTCTATCGTCCTCCTCTTTAGCGCCCCATTTTCTTTTTGCAAGCTGGTGTTAGCTCACTACTTAGCCAGCTGTCTAACTATGCTCCAATATTTAACACTGTACGCAGTTGTCATGCTAAACTAGTGGTCTTGCTAGGTTAGCAGGTGTACTAGATTAGGTGACTTTATGCTGTTGCTATGCTAGGCTACTTTACTAGATCACTACACTGTACTGTAATGCTACTGCCTGTATGCTACCAGATGATGTTTCAGCCAGACAAGTAGAAGCTAGTAGATATTTATTAGGCTAATATGCTGATAAACTAGAATCTGAGTACGGTAAGCTTTACTTTAATTGGGTGAATGTGTGTATCTAGTCTGTGTGTGTAGGAGTGTATGCTTGGCATGCTGTGATGTCCTCCACTTCCTGTTTCAGGTGATTTGGAGTTCTCTCTCTCTCTCCAGAGTTGTAGTTTTACTCCTCCGTCAGTCTCTTCTTTCTGATTGGTTTTTGCTTGTTTCTGAAGGTTTCCTCACGTTGGTTGTTTGGCTGAAACACGACAGCTGCCTTGTGTTGTTATAGTAACAGAGTGTGTTCTAATGGCACAGCTGGTTGTCATGACCACACAGAACTGTCCCCCACCGCATCCCCTGACTCCCCATCTCCCCTCTCCCCATTTTTTGTTCATATCTAACCCCTCCCACAAACATACTGTGCCTTGTGCAAGCTCCGCCCCACCGCCATGACCGGAGCCTTGTGTCTTGGGCTGGGTCACCTCCAACCTCCAGTAGTAACAAAGCCCCCTCCCAGTGACATCCCCTCCCACTTTTTTTTGGCTTTCATAAAGTTTGTATATGATTTAATTTCCAACAATCCCCAAAGATTACATCTGCTCCCTAGGAGACATGATTGGTACATGCATGCATCCATTTTGCAGTTTGTTTGCCAATTAGTTGCTGCAATTAATTAAGATCTTCTATTGCTTGCTAACACTACAAACAAAAAAAAAAGACAAGATCAAATTGAGTATTTCCTCACAGGCTTGGAAAGAGCTGCTGAATGTGACGCTGACTGTGGCTGGATGTCTGTTTGTCGAGTGTCCACACTGGGAGAAATCCACAGTCATAACCCTGTTTAGACAGAGAAACACAAGAGGAAGAGCGGGAAGAGGAGTTGTGACTGATCACAGTGAGAAAGTAAATGGGGATACAGATGTTTTTTTCTTGATCCCTTGTCACTCATTGGCCACCTGTTGCAGTCGGACAGGTGATAAATAAAAAAGTGCGTCTCCCTATCTACCCAGCCAGCCGGAATGGTTGCATCCATTAAAATATGTAGAGATCAAAAATGATTCTCCTGAGCTGTGTGACTTAAAACAAGACGTAAGCAAAAAAGACAAGCTGCTCATTGAACTAGAAGTCCATTCATACCACAGCTAGAAGGCAATGGTGTATTGTGAAGTGGCAGCGAAGCGGGATGTGTTTTTTTAGTTGCAGTCAGTGCATTATAGTGGCAAACCTGCCACGTTTGATTGTTTTTTCGTCAGTTGATTTTTCTATACTGTTAGGCTAACTCAAATCCTTCCCATAGAGCAGAGGTTTTCAGAGTGGGAGGCGGTCCAAACTGTTTTAGGGGAGGCTCAGTGAATGGAAGTGAAAAAATATTACATTAGTTATCAAAAGGAGAACACATAGAATAGCCTAAATGTGAAAGAGATAGTTCAGTGATACAGTAGTTTTGGGGAATCTTACTGTTTTTTCCAGAGTCAGAAACTAATAAATGCCTTAGGACAGACTTTTTTAATGTAATTGGTGTAGTCTGAAGTTATGTCAAATAGCAATATTAGGCTATCTTGGCTCAATTGTTGAGTGTCTATGGGATCAAATAACATAATCATGGTCCTGGCTTTGTCTGAGAGGAGGCCCACAGTCTGACTTTGAAAACCATAGAGCCAATCACCCAGATTCACTGAGAAAGTGTGAAACTGGCTCCTCAACACAAAGAAGACTGGAGGTGCCACTTTCTAGATAGTTTGTTGTTATGTCATGTCATATATATATTTTTTTTACAATTACAATTTTGCCTCAAACTGCTTTACAATCTGTACAGCACACAACACCCTCTATGCTCAGGCCCTTAATTCGGATAAAGAAAACCTTCAAAAAAATCCCTTTTAACGAGGTTAAAAGGAAGGAATCCTTCTTCCAGCAGACGCATGCAATGTCGTATGTACGTACAGAGCAGACAGAAATAATCTCTGTCTCTGTCTGCTGTTGATCTCTTGCGCTGGTCAGTTTACTTCAGGACAGATTTGTTGGATCTTAGGCGGCGGCGTTTGCTGCAAAGCATCAGCTCCTATTTTGACTTCAAAAGCAATGAGCTGCTCGTCAGCCATGTCTAAAAAAAAAATTACCTTTCAAATAATCGCCATGGTTACCAACAGGGACGTTGCATCACCTCAGCGACACAGTTGAAGGGGCGGAGCTTGCCTTGAACACCTGACTAACACATACTGCTTCTGCTGCTGCTGTTGTTCTCGTTTGTCGTCGATGGTAACCCGTAGCAGCCAGCCCTCTGACCCCACTTCCTCCTCACCGCTGTTCCTTCCTGTATCTCCCATGATGCCTTGCAGGAGCTGAGGGAGATCCACAGCCGGCAGCAGAGACAGAAACAGAGGGAGCTGGAAGGAGACACACACACACTGACACACACGCACTCGCACATGCACACGCCAATCGAGAGAAAGTCTGCTGACCTGCAGGAGAGCAGGTAAGAATGAAATAGACTTGAGAATTGCAGAGGTCTTGAATTATATCCAAGCTTTTACATTATAATAGAAAATACTGTTTTTTGTATTATACCATGAAAAGTTTTGTACGTGCTTTAAGATATGAAAATAAAGGGTTCTCTGATTAATCAGGTTGTCATCAGAGGAGGGCGTGCCCTGGAGGGATGAAGCAGGAAGCTCTGCCCCCAAAGCCCCTAGCCCGCCCCCTGTCTCTGCACCACATGCCTGGCTAAACAGAGTGACTCAGGAAGAGGAGGAGAGGAAGAGGAGAGGGATGGAGGAGGAGGAAGAGGGTTGCAAGGGAGCGGGGTCAGTAGAAGAGAATGAGGATGAGGGAAGAGGCAAGAAGGACATGCAGGAGAAACTGAACAAGCTGTTCAGCCAGCCGGCCGACCCCTGGGCTTCAACAGGTGTGTTACGGTTACAAAATATGATCCCAAAAGCAGGGATTGGTGTGTGGTGGTAACCTGTGTTTGATGTCAGAAGCAGTCAGTTTTAAATTGAACTAAATTAATTTACCTAATGTGGCATCTTCACTTAACTCCAGGTTTTCTGTCATTTTAAGGCAAGGGCAGGATTTTAAAAGTAAAGCTTCTGCACTGCTTCCATACATGAAGACACAAACTCCAGCACACTTTCCTCTAAACTTACTTAACCAAAATCTGAATTTATGAATGAATCAGGAACTATGAGGTTTCGGACACAAATTCAAAGCCTGCTTTACCAAAAAACATATGTTGTCTTGGGAGTTTGACCAACAGCAGACAGTAATAATAATATAATAATAATCTTATAGAGCACTTTTTAAAACCCGCGTTACAAAGTGCTTCACAAAGGCAGCAAAGTAAAACAGACGAGTAATAAAATCATTAGGTTTTAAAAGAAAACAGACAGATGTAGGAAAAGAAAAACATTTTTAAAGTCAATAAAAGACAGTTCAAAGAAAATTAAAACTCAAGTAAAATCAGCAAAGGCCCTCTGACAAAAGTATGTTTTAAGAACTCAGCCGACCTGATTTCCTTTCGCAGATCATCTGTTCCAGAGTCCTCCACAGTAATGGTGGATTATCGTCTGCGTTCATAATATTTCTGTTTATTTACAGCGGAGAAGGCTCCAGCACCCAGTCTGTTTGACCAGAAGGCACCAGTCGGTAGCTTCGACCAGCAGCAGCCGCCCGTGAAGGTGGTCTACTACAGGGCTGTATATCCATTCGATGCTCGCAGCCATGATGAGATCAGCATCGCTCCCGGAGATGTAATCATGGTATGTAGTATGCACACAAACTTAGTACCCACACACTTGTATCCTTCAGACATCCACCTTGCTACATACAGTAATATGTGTGTATATGGGTTGTGTAAACATATATTTTATTGCCTCTTTAGTATTATGTGTGTGTGTTTGTTTTAAAGCCTCCTGTGTGTATATGTGTGTCTTCGACTCTATCCTCTCTGAAGTGTGTGTGTGTGTGTGTGTGTGTGTGTGTGTGTGACTGTGACTGTGACTGTGTGTGTGTATTAACTCTTTCCTCTCTCCTCTGCTGTGCAAACTGAAGGTGAAGGGGGAATGGGTAAGTCCTTGCCCCCGCCCAGTGTTGTCCCTCCACCAATCACAAGCCAGCACTCATTTGAACTTTTGCTCTCATTGGTTAATCTCATGTCATCTCCATGTTCATTCATTTGCCGGTGGATGAATGTATTTGGCTTCATTCTAATCTGATCTGTAAATGTTTGCTATGCTTGTTTTGTTTTCACAGTTGTTGTGGATGTGTTAACTGTGAGCGTAAAGCGTAAATGTTACACTTTTCAGTCGGACATCTCTGAATAAATAAAGGCTTCACTTCACTTCAGGCTGCTTTGCGAAAAATACATCAAATATATTTTTTATTACCGTCAATGTCTCCATTAATAAACTTCCACATGAATAAGATGAGATAAGACAGCCCAGCTGGCAGTTTCTCCATTTTTATAAATACATAACATCCCACAGCCCAGTCACTCTTCACTCTTGCCAGGTTTTACATCAAAACTGTCATGGACAGCAGCATGGTGGACTAAAAGAAATGAAAACAAAGGAAATATATTTTTTAATTATAGTGAAGGGGACAGCCACAGGTTTTATCATGAGGTTATTTATAGAAGTAGAATTATTGAATTAGACAGATAGTCAGATAGAAAAGGTCTTGGTTCATTATTGCTATTTGTCTCACTAGATTATCGACTAATTGGGTAATTCTGCTTCCTGCTGTTGTGGCCATTGTTGTTGTTTACACCACTGCTTCGTTCTACCACGAATCTGAACACACACACACTCACTCAGTGAATTGGTGTCCCTGTGTGCGCTTGCATGCTTCAACTTTACCTTAATCCCGCCCCTCTGCTCCCATAGGTGGACGAATCCCAAACAGGTGAACCCGGTTGGCTGGGAGGAGAACTCAGGGGGCGTACCGGTTGGTTTCCAGCCAATTATGCTGAACGGATACCCGACAGTGAAGCGCCAATCAGCCTGCGTGCAACAGCCTCAGCCACACCCACCTCAGCCCAGCAGCCAATGTCCACACCTCCCCCTGCACCTGGACACACCTCCTCCTCCACGTCCTCCGCCAACAGTAACTGGGCCGACTTCAGCACCACGTAAGTCCTGCTGGTGTCGGTTTTATCAGAACCAGGCTCCGTTTCGCTTCACAAAGGACAGAATATTTTGACATTTTGAGTCTTGTATAATGTACATTTTTAAACGCATCATTTTCAGCCACCTACCTGTAGTACTCCTAACGTATACATTGTGTGTGTGCGTATATTTCCAGCTGGCCCTCCAACACAGCCAGTCAGTCAGACAGCGAGGGATGGGACGCATGGCCGACCTCTTCAGCCAGTCAGAATCCTTCTCTCAGCGTTCCCTCAGCGCAGCTACGACAACGCTCCGCCTTCACACCTGCTACCATGACGACGGGCTCCTCTCCGTCTCCCGTGCTGGGACAGGTAGGAACATAACGAAACTGTGTAGGACAAAAACGATAAAATCCTCTTCCTAGCTGACAACCTTGTTCTTTGTAAGATAAATCAGTTGCTGTTTGTACATGAACATCTGATCTGATTGGTACTAATAGCTGTTATTCTCTGTTTGTCAGGGGGAGAAGGTGGAGGGTCTTCAGGCTCAGGCCTTGTATCCCTGGAGAGCGAAGAAGGACAACCACCTCAACTTCAACAAAAATGAGGTAGATGAGAATTCTCCCATATAGATACTGAACATCACACTCTTGTATGTGTGTCAATCAATCTGCGTCTCCTGTTTTTATTCTGTTGCATGTGTGTTTTTATTGTTTCTGAGTGGGATCATTTGTTTAACTGACCAGAACTTATATTGCTATTGTGAATGCAGATAATAACAGTGTTGGAGCAGCAGGACATGTGGTGGTTAGGTGAACTGCAGACCGGACAGAGAGGCTGGTTCCCCAAAAGTTACGTCAAGCTCATCTCCGCCACCATGACGCCCCCCCCTGGTACCGCAGCACGCAGCAAAAACACTGGGTAGGTTCAAATGTTACGTTTTTAGGTGGGGAATACTGTCACCTCACTCTTTTTCGTTCTCAAATTACAGACCGGTCAGTAAGACTGGTGACAGGTTATTGACAAAACTTAAAAAACACAGGATCATGTTGCTTTAGCTTCGCCACACTGGCTAGCTGTTGGAGATTTTACTTTATCTCAGCTTGCAAGGTCTCACATCTTGCTACATTTTACATGATTTAATCCTATTAGTGGGAGTGCAGCTGCAGATCCTTAGACAGGACCATCTAGACTCAACACCAGAGGGGATTGGACTGATTGATACTGATATTCTGGTTGGCAAGCTCTGGATCAGCCTCTTTAAGGAGCTTCAGCGAGCAAAAATCAAATCAGAAATGGCTCGGTCGGTTGATTGTGGAGTGAAAAAATCACCTTTTAAAGAAGTTGCATAAAGAGATGCATCATACTAAGGATGATTCTTATAGTAGTACTGTTGTATAACAGTATTTTTAAATTACATTTGTTTTTAATTGCTACTTGGGCTATTCATGCCAAATTTTTGTGTCATTTTAAAAAATAAAATGTAACAAATTTTATGTTAGAAAACTGCAAAAACTTATTTTATTTACAGTTTAAAGATTTTTTTTTCTTCCTTGTGTCTTCCAGTGAGTCTGGAGTATCAGAGAGTCCACCCAATGGAAAACGCCCCTCCCCTTCCCCAACAAAACCTTCAGAGTCTGGAGAAGGTAACGCACGCAAACATGTCAATTTACCTTTTTTTTTTTTGCAAAAGTCCAGTGGGTGAATCATGTCATTGACTCTGTCCACGTGTCCACATGCATCTGTACAGAGTACGTGGCCATGTACACCTACGAGAGCAGTGAACAGGGGGACCTGAGTTTTCAGCAAGGAGATATCGTCACTGTGACCAGGAAAGAAGGGGATTGGTGGACGGGCATGGTCGGGGGCAAGACTGGAGTTTTCCCTTCCAATTATGTCAAACCACGGGACTCGGCCTCAGAGGTGAGATTTCGCTCGGAGCATATGAGGACGGCCCAGAACCGTGGGTGTGTCTTTGAAGCTTTTACACAACAGGGGAAATATTTGTAATGATTGTTATTTAAACTTGGTCTCTGTTTCTAGTCTATGGGACCAGCAGGGAAGACAGGCAGCCTGGGAAAGAAACCAGGTGAGCTTTCGGTTACTGCATTACAATATTGCTCCATTACAGCTGCTGTAGCCTTCTCTGCACTTTCTGTCCTTTTTGCAGTCGATACTGACTTGATTCTGTCAATTTTTAATTTCTAACTAAAGTCAATAGTTGTTTCAGTTCATCAAGCACTTAATTCACATCTCTAAGCATTTGGCATTTCAAAATTAAAGCGATCAGGAACTGAACCTGGCTGACTTAATAAAATATCAATCTTCTTCTTCTTTCCTGTCCCTCCATCAGAGATCGCTCAGGTGATTGCCCCCTACAGTGCTACAGGAGCAGAGCAGCTGACGTTAGCTCCGGGACAGCTCATCCTCATCAGAAAAAAGAACCCAGGGGGCTGGTGGGAGGGTGAGCTCCAGGTAGACAAGCACAAACTCTATAATATACGCAAAGAAATGCTCATCATGTTGACCTTGCATAAAAAGAAATGATACGGTAGAGAAAAGAAATCGAGCTAAACTCCACAAGACCAGCAACTTCATGCCATGTCACTGATGACTCTGCAAAAAATGACTTAATCCAGTTTAATTATACTAAACATCAGCTGCAACATACGTGCAGACTCATAACTCTTTTGCCTTTTGAGGATATTCAGTTGCTATTTAAATTAATTATGTGTATTTTTTATTATGTTAATATCTAATAAATTGTAGTTTGATTTGGATCATATGGCAGTAGAATCATATATTTAACTCTATGTTGTATTTCATATTTACTTCTAGGAATATACTGTAAATGATGTGAATTATGAGGCTGTTTGCATAATGAGTGGACCTGCAGACTCTCAATTTATAACATGCTGTGTTCCGATTGGTTCAGGCCCGGGGGAAAAAGCGCCAGATAGGTTGGTTTCCGGCCAACTATGTGAAGCTGCTCAGTCCTAGCACCAGCAAGACGACGCCCACAGAGCCCACCCCTCCTAAACTAGCTCCCGCCAGCACAGGTACACTCGCTAATAAATACACGTACAATGCCTTTACAGTCCTGTGGCCACTTCCACAAAAACATCAAACCAGGAACATGTTCGTACATACAATACCATGCGTTACGGGAAAGCAGTTGTTTTTCCATCTATGAGAAAATTGTGGTTTAATAGAAAATGATCTATTAAAAGATCTGAAATGTGTTGTCTTTTAAGGAGTTTGAGTTAGTTTGATAAAACTTTCAGTCACTAAAATTGGTACATTTGATGCAACTTATATGAAAGTTGGCATATAGTATTGTCTGGATCTCATGACATGCACATAACAACCAATTCTGATTGAGATAAACAACAAATAAAAACTTCATAGGTTCATACATCTGCAGTATCTGCGTGAGGCCAACGTGAATCTCGTGTGTAGATTAAAACATATCTGGACACTCAAGGTCACATGTGACCTTAAAGGTGTAAATGTTGACTTCCTGTCCGTCTCTGGTCCTGAAGCTGTGTGTCAGGTGATCGGCATGTACGACTACGTGGCCCAGAACGATGACGAGCTGGCCTTCCAGAAGGGTCAGGTGATCACGGTGCTCAGCAAGGACGACTGTGATTGGTGGAAAGGAGAGCTCAACGGGAGGGAGGGTCTCTTTCCCAGCAACTACGTCAAACTCACCACGGATACTGACCCGAGCACGCAGTGTGAGTACACGCAAACACACACACACATAATCTCACGCGAATCACAGAATGCATACACGATATACTAAAATTAACATCCTCTCAATGTGAATACAAAGTAGTGTAACACTCACACACAGTCACACTTACACTCTCTCTCTCCCTCACACACACACACACACACACACACACACACACACACACACACACACACACACACACACACACACCCCAGAGCCAGGTGTGGAGATGCTGTCCCTCTCTCAGTGTTTGACCCTGGATTGGTTTGATCTTTGACCTTTCACCTTGACACTCCTTTGGGCCTCTTTGACAACCTCCCAGTCATGCACCACCTCTGGGTGGTGTTTGTGTGTGTTTGTATGGTGTGTGTGTGCATGCATGTGTTTGTATACTTGCGCGCATCAGTGTAGAAGTGTTTCCCCTCTTCCTGCATGTGTCCCTTCAGCATGATCCACCATAGACTTAGAGTTTCTAGAGCTGAGCAAAGAGACACTGGCAGAAAACCTGGACTGAACTCCAGTATTTTTAACAGCACTGAACCAAAATGTGTCTTTGTAAAAGAATTAAAATGATAAAAACACACAAATTATAAGATTTTAATGCAGACATATGAGCACCTGATGAATAGGAGGTGTGGGCTGGGTGATAATTCAATCATTTATTTACTTTCAGTGGAATCATGTCATGATGATAGGATCATATCCTGTCATTGTTTTACAAAATATAATAATTATAATATATAATAATAATAATAATAAATTCATAACTATTATGAAATAAATGGAAACATCATAGAAATAGTGGAGAAGCGTTTGATGCGATGATAACAATTTTGTTTCCTTTCATTACAAGCTTATAAGATACAAAATGCATCTCCTTATTGAAAGTTTTAAATAAGTAATTGACAGAGGCTGTTTTCACAGTGCAAACCAAGTCATTTGGGTATTTCATCAAATAATGGAGTTCTTAATTAAATAAATCAAAATATTATTTTCACTAAAATAATCTGCTCGTGTCTATAAAAGCAAATGCCTGTGTGATGTAGAAAAACAAAATGGGTGACCCTGACCAACACTCTTCCTGGATTTTATAAATATAGAAGAAACTAATGCACATTGACCAATGATGCATATGGACGACGGTCGACGTTGTTGTGTGCTTTATGCTGAGTATTTTCGTATTGTCCACTCGACTGTGCCCTTTTGATGCACCGTGATGCAATTTAAAAACCTAATTTAAAGGATTTTTTTAAATCAAATTATTTAGTTTAATTATGTGTTTATGTAGGAAAAACAAGAATATATCAGCTGATTTATCGATTTATTTAAACTCCAAAATTTTAATATTGTATCGGCCTCAAAAATCGATGTAAATGTTTAGGTTTCTTTAGTTAGTTAGCACAATAACTGTCTGCTGTTGTGTTGCTCGCTCTAGATCCTCTATTTCTATGCTAGCTTAGACCACACCTCCACACTCTCTGCCTTGCTGCACGCTCCACCCACCTAGCACCCGATTGGTTGTTGTTGTTGTTGTTGTTGTTTTGTTTAGTTGTTTTTGTTGATGTTGTTGTTGTCGTCCTCTCTCTAGGATCATATCATTACCCAGAACCCCCCTCTCCTCAAAGCCCTCAAAGAGACCCACTAGGCCACTCAACCAATGGGACAGCAGCAAGAGGTCACATGACCCGGAAATGGCGACTCTCCACCAGTAGAAGCCAGAGAGAGAGACAGACAGACAGACAGACAGACAGACTGTAACGTTTAAACGCCCAGTGGTGGCGAGAACTCTGTCTATGTATGGCTCTGACTGGACTTGGCCAAACTCTGTTTATCTAAGGCTCTGGCTCCAAGCAGCACTGTTCAACTTGAGGGAGATCAATAGTCTGGACTCCTCTCCTCTCCTCTCCAACTCTCTTCTTCTCTTCTCCTCCGCCTCTTCTTTTTCTTCTTCTCTTTCTGTGTTTATCAGTCGGAAGGTGTTTAGATAAGGAGGGGAGGAGAGCAAAAGACTATTGAGCTCCTTTCTCCCAGATTGGACTGATGAACATGTTGACTGGATCACACACACACACACACACACACACACACACACACCTCCGTACACACAGCCCTATCCTAGCGTGGTAAAGTGGATAGTGGGTCATTTTGTGGCTTTATGGGAGACTCTGTCATTAGAATCAGTAGCTCAGCTCATCCCCTCTCCCTACTGCTTTATTTTTATTCTTTAACCTGGCTCCCATTGGTTCAGCAGCTTCATTCACCTGTCAGTCAAAAGCGCTGGCTCCACCCCATCCCCTCACTAACCCCTCCCCTCCCACAGCTTCACAGAAAGACCCACTATCTGCTGGAGGACAAGTCTCAATGTTAAAGTCTCCTCTCCTCTCTTCACCTCTCTTCACCTCTCTTGTCTCCTCAATGCCAAAGACTCCTTCCTCCGCCTCCTCCTCCTCCTCCTCCCCCTCCTGCTTCCATGCCTCCCCCCCTCTCTCCCAAAAAAAAAGGAGATGAAGTAATGGAGAGGAGAGGAAAGTACTGAGATGCGTCCCACACGAGTTGAGTTTCAACCCAGGAATGCCGCTCCCTTCTATGGTTTTCCAGTTGGTCTGTTAGTTTCTCCTCCTGTCTTTCTCTGCTAGGAGAAGGAGGCAAGGAGGCATAGAAGGGAGCGAGCGGCTGGAATGGGACTCAGCCCGTAGCTCAGGGCTAAAATGGAAAGCCATGCTGTAACTGCTTAGCAGACTAGCTTACCAAATTACACACACAAAATGCAACATGGTACAGAGAGTTTTGGAGTATGCACATGACCTTAAACAGTATGAACAGATTACACACACACACACACACACACACACACACACAGTGATAACGTTTTTATCCGTTGTAGTTTAACATTCTGAATATGTATTAACTGTAAATGATCCGTTTTTTGTTCTGTTGTTGTCATTTTTTGTTTACATGTTTATTGTTTTGTCTGTTGCTATGATGGTGAGAAGCTGTCACACTGTTGGACATGATGGACACGACACACAGACACATTTGGTACTAAATATGTAGGGGTGGAACGATTGGTCATTTAAAAAACAAAAAACAAACAAAAAAAAAACACTTGCTCGTGGCCAGATCTTTGAATCATTCCAGTTAAAAGAGTAGTTTGACATTTTGGGAATTTGCTTTTATTACCAAGAATTAAAATAAATACCACTTTCATGTCGGTCTGTTAAGTGTGAAGCTAGAGCCATTAGCTTAGCTTAGCATAAAACTGGAAGCACTTGGAAACAGCTAGCCTGGCTCTGTCCAGAGCTCAAATTATGCCTAAGCGAGCTGTTTCCAAGTGCTTCCAGTTTTTATGCTAAGCTAAGCTAATTGACTTCAGGCTCTAGCTGAGAGTGGTATTGATCTTCTCAGTTCACATGAAAAAGCAAAGCTCCCAAAATGGCAAACTATTCCTTTTTTAAATAGCTCAGCTGTTTTTAGTTGTGGCTCAATTTCACAAACTAGTGATATTGTTTAAGTAATTTGAGCTTTACCTCCTTGAATTTTCCACACTGTGATGCGCCTTTGAAAGTAGAAGTAGGTTTTAGCTCATTGTCACCGTATTTCATGCACAAAAAACTGATTTTAAGCTGGCTTTTTGCTTCCCACCTGCACTGCGACCCTACTGTACCAAACCATGCACAACCATTTCACCCCTGCGAGATATTAAGGAAGGGACAGTGAGCTGTGAAATTTTAAACTCGCACTGAAAAACACCTACACCAAGGCACAGGACTGAAAGTATCCTGGACCCTGCTCTTGAGTTGGGAGGTGTGACTGTAGCTGTTTTCCACAACCAGCTGCGCCACTTTCAGTTCATAACTCCGATTTTATAGTTTTCTGTGCCTCCAATCGGACATTTAGCACAGTTTGTTCCCCACTAAATGCCGTTAGCTTAAGTGGCCAAATCGAAGAACCACATCATCATTACGGTGCTGAGTCCTTAAAACGTCATACATCATATTTTATCATATCATATTACTGATTTACCAGGTCTGTGTTGAGGGACAGAGACAGACAGCAAATTTTATATATATATATATATCGGTGCTGAGTCCTTAAAACGTCATACATCATATTTTATCATATCATATTACTGATTTACCAGGTCTGTGTTGAGGGACAGAGACAGACAGCAAATTTTATATATATATATATATATATATATATATATATATATATATATATACACTGTACATTACCCGTTACAGTGGTTTCCATTTCCTACACCAACAGAACCACCCTTCTGTTTGTTTCCATAGCAACAGACTAGTATTACAGTGGTTGCCATATCAGATTTGTATTGTTTGTTTTTGTTTATCCAGATGACAGTATTGTGATTTTAATGTTTACCCTCAGAAACACAAACAATGAATGAAAAGATTATTGAACTACGTGACTTTTTATACAACAAGCAATAGAGTTGTTATTATTATTATTATTATTGTTGTTGTTATTATCATTAACCTGCTTGGTTCCCATTGGCTCCTCAGCGTATCAGTATTGGAGGTGAAGGTCTCTGATTGGGTGATGAGTCAGAGACCATCGGTTCTTAACCAAACTGAGGCTGGAGGCCCAAACTGGGTCACTGGCTGGTTTGTTTTTGGGTCCCCACAGGTTTTTAACAGATCCTGTTTTTTGTCAGTTTGGTACCCGATGGTCGAGACTTCTCACAGTCAGAGGGAATATCTTAAGTTAGAACAAAGACCCACCTAGACCAGAGCCATGCTGGCCTTCCCAATAATGTATCTCTGCCTGTTACTACAGCTAACGCTCCCATCTGCAACCCTTTTTGTCCCTATTAGCATTAACTTTAAATCATTTGGGGGACTCATAGTGCTGCAGGTGGAAGCAGCACAAACTCACAAAACATTTATAGAATTAATTGATGGTGCCGCCCAAACTAGAAACTTTTAACATGTCTGTCTTTTACCATTTTTAACAGAACACACACACACACACACGCTTTTTGCTCAACTCTGCTCTGAAACATGGCTCTGGTCTAGTCTGGTTTGTTTAAAAAAATAAATAAAAGCTCTGTATGATCTATACTTAATCTAATGAATGATTATGGTTGGTGCTTCATGTGAATATAAATAGCAACTCTGATGAATGGATGAATGGATTAACGGATGGATTAAAAAATGTAACCAGACTGCACTTGGTGTCAGTGCGCGCATGACTGAACGAACGAACGAATGAGTGAGTGAAAATAAAGCATGAATGGGAAATTGTATTGACATGAATGGTCAGACGGATACACAAAGGAACGAAAAGGATACTTGAATTAATGAATGAAATGTACAGAATGTTAGCATAGCGTTGATAGTAAAAAAAATGTCCCGAGGTTTTACCGAGATTTTGATGAAGCGGTGAATCTGACTGGTCCTGATGATTAAACGCTCTGAGACAGACTGCAGTCGACTGGCCTCGTTACTCACTCTCTCTCTCTCTCTCTCTCTCTCACACACACACACACACACTCTCACTGTTACTCAGACTTGTAATGTACAAGGTATCAGCCTTAAACCTGTGGATAAAACATTGCATTTTACAGTTTTTTAAACAAATATTTTCCCCTAAATACCCTAAAATACATTTATACAATACATTATCAATTCATTATATTGAGTTTGTTAATAGTGAGTCGTATGACTTAAAGCTGCATTAATCAGTATATTAAAATTGACTGTAGTTCTGTGGCCAAAATCGGATTCATGTAGCTTTAATGTTAGCAATGTTTAGCGAGCTAAAGATTGTGCAAGCTAATAACAATATAACTGCATTAGAGCCCGTTCACATCTTCGTTTAATATGGTGAGAAATGAACTGAGTCCACAGCAGCTCTGAGTTTTAAGCTAATTTTTAAAAAGCAAAAGTTTTGCAGAGTGGTTACGGCACATGCCACCTAACCGCAGCGTCGCTGGTTCGGATCCGGCCGGTGACCTTTGCTGCAGGTCATAAATATCTTCATAAATATTCTGACATTCCTGAAACTAAAACACGCTGTTGGTGAGTGTAATGTTAAGTGTAGTTGCACGCCAATATCCAGACAGTTTCATCTATTTGCAGTCAAAACTGAAGCCATATTAGGTAAAAAGAACCTGGATTCTGACAGAAAACAGAAGCATAAATATAAACCTTTAATAGACGTTCCTCTTTCATCTCTACACACTTATACAAATGGTTTTACGTACATATTTAGAACATCTGAATGACAGAATCCCAGACTCACGCATCACAACACAGACTCACATTAAATAAACAATAAAAACCAGACAAACCTCGTGACTCAAACACTCCTCCAGAGCGAACCTCTGTCAGTCCCACTGCCTGTTTGTTGATCTCAGGTATGTATTTGGATGGTAATGTATTAATACAGGTATAACAGGTTCCTTTTTTTTCTTTTTAACTCCTTCTGTGTGTCAGCATGTTTGATTGACAGCTGTGTGTGTCTGTGTGTGTGTGATGTTTGTGTTTCAGGGTGCGCTGACCTCCACCTGCTGGACATGCTGAGTCCCATGGAGAGGAAGAGGCAGGGATACATCCACGAGCTCATCGTCACCGAGGAGAACTACGTCAACGACCTGCAGCTCGTCACAGAGGTGAACACACACATACAGTGTTGATAACTATACAGGATATAACACACAACATGTTTACCAGTTAGGTGGTGAGTCTGGCTTTCCTCTGCCACACATCATCAAGATTTTTATTAGTATAGATAGTCACAGGATGCTCTAAATCTTTTCCACTATGCCAAGAATCAGACTGAGCAGGAAACAATAAATACTTTTTATTTTGTGACGTGTAAATGGTCAGTGAAGACTGAAAATCAGCATTAAACTATTGCTGGCTTTATTTGGCTTGAAGTACTGATCACATAGGACTTCAGCACACAGCAAAACACAAACTATGTCACAAACAATCAATGGTTTTTGAAAAAGCAGTAGTAACCTTTCTGCGTGTGTGTGTGTGTGTGTGTGTGTAGATCTTCCACAAACCTCTGTTGGAGTGCGAGCTGCTGACGGAGAAGGAGGTGGCCATGATCTTCGTCAACTGGAAGGAGCTCATCATGTGCAACATCAAACTGCTCAAGTAAAGAGAAATGCACTGAACACGTACACGTATCTTACACACTCATGCACACACGGGAAAACAGTAGATGTTGTTTCACATTACATGAAGACATTTGCATCTGATGCGCTTTGCAAACCCCGAGTCAAAGCGTCGGCCGTCATTGGCTTTCATTTGAATTTTAAAGATAACATTAGCCTGAACGCAGCTTTTGAATGATGCTTGAAACTGGAAAATAAACCCGTGTCCCTGAAACAGAATGGTGTACTATTTTTAAAACTGACATAAAAGTCATTGAGGTTTGGCACAGACCTGGTATCTTTGGAAACCATGGGATCCATGGGATCCCTCTGCCCAGCAACGTTAAAGTCTTTTCCAAACTTTAAAATGAAATTCTTTAGGTTTAAACAATGCTTTTATCAACATGTACAGAGATAGGAAGGTGACGTACGCACGTTTATTATACTTGTGTTTTCACCACGCTCAGTTTTTCCCAAGGTTTATTCAAGGTTTTAGGCATACAGTGAAATATACATACAGTGGTGGAAGAAGTACTCTTTCACTTAAGTAAAAGTAGCAATACCTCAGTGTAAAAATATTTATAGTTCTGCATTCAGAATCTTACTTAAGTAAAAGTACATGAGTATTAGCGTAATTAGAGTCTGCAAAATAACTAATGCTGTCAAATACGTGTAGTGGAGTAAAAAGTACAATATTGGCTTCCAAAATGTGGTGGAGTAGAAGTATTAAGTACCATAAAATACTCAAATAAAGTACCTCAAAATTGTACTTAAGTACCACCACTGACATACATGCAGTACCAGTCAAGTCAAGGATTTACTGTGCAATAGCTTTTACCTGACCTTCTCCCCCGCAGGGCTCTGAGGGTGAGGAAGAAGATGTCAGGTGACCGGATGCCGGTGAAGATGATTGGTGACATCCTGACCAACCAGCTGCCTCACATGCAGCCGTACATCAGGTTCTGTCTGTCGTCCTGTAATCCCGAGTCAGTCGATCTGTGTCTGTAAAACCGCCCGCGTTCGATTTAAATGTAAATGTTTTTCTAACTCTGCGATCAGGTTCTGCTCGTGTCAGCTGAACGGGGCCACGCTGATCCAGCAGAAAACTGACGACAACCCCGAGATCAAAGACTTCCTGAAGGTGTAAAACACACACTCTCTCTCACACACACACACACACTCACACACACTTTATGTGTAACCTGGCAGCATTTTACTTTCTGAGGGCGACAGAAGAGGTTTATTTCACAGCAGCATCATTAGGAACTGAGGTTAATCTCTATAAACATCTAATATGATTAAAACAGATCTATTAATCAAACATTAAGTACCTGCAGCTTTGTAACACTGTCAAATATTTAAACTTTCTTTATCTCTAACTTTAGGCGTAACCTCAGTCCAGCATTTTGTAGATCCCATTTTAACCACAAGTGCATTTTGGAAAAGTGATTGAACAGTTTTTCTAAAGCTGTGTCTGTGTTCGTGTCTCTCTGCGTCAGAGGTTAGCCATGGATCCCAGGTGTAAGGGAATGCCTCTGTCCAGCTTCCTGCTCAAACCCATGCAGAGAGTCACGCGCTACCCGCTCATCATCAAGAACGTGCGTATAACACACAAACACATTCAAGGGGACGTCTTAAAGCCGCGTTTCCACCCAAAGTACCCGGAACTTTTAGTCCCAGGAACTACTCTTCAAGGTAAAAGGTTCCTTCAGCCCGTTGTTGTCTGCGTTTCCACGGCGGTCTAAAGACCTGCGAAGATTAGGCAAATTAGTCAGCTGACGTATGAAGACGCCACATAAAGCGGCGGAAAGGCATCGTTATTTCAGCAGTAAGCACGGAGGAGCTCTGAGTCCACAATGTAACTCCACTGTCTCGAAGCACAATGAACAAAAAACAAACTGGTTTGCGGCCGCAGATTTTTTTTAAATGGCGGCTGAAACTAAATGCTGTGAGTACTCGACCAATCAGAAATGTTCAGCACTGCAAGCCCCACCCCCAAAGTTCCTGTACTTTCCCTCCTGTGGAAACATACGGAGCCCCTTCAAAGGTTGCTAGTCCCCGGGGAAAGTTCCTGCGTTGGAAACGCGGCTTAAGACTTTAAATCACTTCAACATCGGAGCCATCATTTCCTTCTGTCCTATTTTTCTGTTTATCGTTATCGATTATAGATCTTAGAAAATACTCCGGAGTCACATCCAGACCACAGCCATCTGAAAGCGGCTCTGGAGAAAGCAGAGGAGCTGTGCTCACAGGTGAACACACACACATGCAGCCTCTACCCCGGCCTTCTTTCTTTCTCTTTCTATGTTAACTGATATTTACGAAAATCCCAAAATATTAGTAAAATTAACAGAATAAATCCCTAGAAAGCAAAACTTGTTAGATAGATTCTTAGATCCTCAGCACTAGTGGGGCAAAAACTGCAATGTTTTAAAGGAATAGAAACGGTTTATCTATAGTTTATCTATAGTATAGATTCAGCTGTCAGCTTTCATCAATCCAGACTGTGCTTTGCACTTAGGCTCAGGTTCATGCTCTTGTTAGCATGCTAACATGCTAGTATTTACCATTGCAGCATGTTAGTTTTTTTAGCTTGTTGACATGCTAGTAGGTTGTGATTTCTATTTCCCAGCTCTTGTGTGTAGTTGTAGACAGTGCAGTAGTCTAATCTGTCCTTATTTAAATTACTGTAATATTATTACTATAATGGGCAAGTGCATAAAGTGTTTATAGTACAAAAGGAACGTGTTAGATTAGCTTCCTCTTCTCATGAATCATCAGCTCCTGTTTTCTGTCTTCAGTATTAAACTGCAGACATGAATGTTTATTTATATTAAGTTGTATTTCAGCACTGGTATGTAAGACATTTCATTATTTTTTCCAAACTAATTCAGTCATTCGTTCATTTCCTACTGGACGGGCTGAACACCTTCATGTTCCAGTAATGTGGTTACGTGTTTATTTGGATACAGAGGAGCTGTTCAGACTCACATATTGTTCATCATTCATCAACTTTAAAAACATCTTAAACACGCATCAGTAGCTTCCTAATTACAGTGTTGACTGGACGACTGGATGTTTTTAGGTGAACGAGGGCGTCAGGGAGAAGGAGAACTCGGATCGTCTGGAGTGGATTCAGGCTCACGTCCAGTGTGAAGGCCTGTCTGAGGTACCTGCAACACACACACACACACACACACACACACACACGACCAATAAGCTACACTACACACCAGCTGCACACTGAAAACATCGCTATTAACCACACGCCTCTGGTTGTCCACACAGTTCAATGATAAACAGACACCTGCAGAGTGAATAATTGATCCCTTTGCATCAAATGTGATGAGAAAAGCAGCGCAGTTTGGTGCCTGCGTACGTCCTGCTGCTCTCATCCGACCATTTCAACATAATAAAACATGAAAAATCCAGATAACCAGCAGGTTCCCCCAACCTAAGGATGCAAATATGATATATTTTTATTTATATTTAACCTTAATTTATACATGTATAAGTATATATGCTCTTATACGTGCTCTTAACACCCAGTTTAATAGAACAACAGCAACAAAAAACAATTATTAAAACATTAATTCATCATATTAGTAATTAAAATAATAAATTTGACGATGTCACTTTGGACTCTGGGTATGTATCATTATGTTTGACATGTTTTAGACTAAACTATTAGTTTGTCAATAGAAAAAAGCATCACCTTTCCCTCTCTGTCCCTCAGCAACTGGTGTTTAACTCCGTCACCAACTGTCTGGGTCCCAGGAAGTTCCTCCACAGCGGGAAGCTTTTTAAAGCCAAGAGCAGCAAGGAGCTCTACGGCTTCCTGTTCAACGACTTCCTGCTGCTGACGCAGGTGAGCTCTCGGTGACTGTGTGTGTGTGTGTGTGTGTGTGTGTTTCTTCTGCACAATCCCAGCTTCACTCAGAGTTGTTTCCTGTTTTTAAATCCACCTTTTCTCTTTGTCCCTCTCACAGGTGACCAAACCTCTGGGCTCGTCAGGCTCGGACAAAGTCTTCTCCTCGAAAACACACCTGCAGTACCGCATGTACAAGACGGTAAGACCTGTGAAAGTTATGAAATTAGAAAAACTGTTTTCCAGGCCTGGAAATGGTTTGGGATTAACAGAATGTTTTGGAAAAGTTTTGAAGATACGGTGTTTTGGCTATTGTTTAAAATATGTTCATAAAAATCCCAAAACGTAACATTGCGCGAAATACGTTTCTCATATCACAAATTAAAATCCAGAGCTGCGCTGCGTGACTGGTGATACACATTGAAGTTGGCAAGCACTAGCAGTTTGCTTGGGAAGTGTGTTTAATAATGTTTGGCTTTTGAACCACACATATAATACCGCTATATAGGCCTACCTATTTTAAACTACTTAAATAAAGTCGTGGAAATGGGGTCAAATATTATGAAAAAAGTTTTGAAACTTCATTGGTAAAAATGTGTGGGAACCCCGATCAGAACAAAATATTTGTCTTTCGTAAACCTGCAGATACTGTAGCTCGGCAAGGCACTGCGTTTGAAGTGAAGTTCATTTTGAATAGGTGGAGCTACGGTAAATGTGTCTGTACCCTCTGCACGACTCACACCGACTCGTAGTAACGGAGCGTTCTCGTCCCTTTCAGCCGATCTTCCTCAATGAAGTGTTAGTGAAGCTGCCGACGGACCCGTCAGGAGATGAGCCTCTGTTCCACATCTCTCACATAGACAGAGTTTACACACTCAGAGCTGAGAGTATCAATGAAAGGTAACATGGATCAACACACGCAGCACATGAAACAGAAGCTGAAACACAGATTTTAAGGAATACAGTTCGTTTTACTTCTTAGTTTGGGCCATTTGATATGAATTGTTACTCTACAACGCTTGTGTTTTATGTGTGTGTGTGTGTGTGTTTATGCAGGACGGCTTGGGTTCAGAAAATTAAGGCAGCTTCAGAACTCTTCATCGAGACGGAGAAGAAGAAGAGAGAGAAGGCGTATCTAGGTGTCTCTCCTTGTCTGTCCTCCATCCTGAATGTTTGGTTAAAGGCGACAGAATAAACGTTTATATACGCAAACTGATCAAACTTAATGATACTCAATAACTAATGAAACTAACTTCTCTGCGTCTCTCTGCCTCAGTGCGTTCTCAGAGGGCTACAGGTATTGGCAGACTGATGGTCAACATTGTGGAGGGAATCGAACTCAAACCCTGTCGCTCCCATGGTACGTACACACTATCAAACTTCTCATTTTTTCCTGCTAAATTAAAAATGGCTAATTAGCGCTGTTAGAATCTCTCTTTAAAACCCTTTACGTCGCTTTTGGTCAGTGTCGCCCCCTTTCACTGTAATGTGGAACGCTAATTTTTTGGGCTGTCATTGAGATAGAAAGTATTGGGCATAGATATACCTTTAAATCCACATCATTTTGTACTGGGATTAGACTCCAGTTATGAACGTAGGTACAGGTACATTCATACAGTCGTTTTGTATGCTGCACACCTCACAATTTTACACAAATGGTTAGACGAAGAGCCCCCTGGTATAAAACACGTATGTCCATTTAGCCATTGGAAAGACTATCATGTGTCCTCTTGAGGAGTTTGTAAGCACTAGTAATACACCTGAAAGAGGAATGGTTAAGAGTAATAAATATGAGGGTAACTAATATAACAGAATAAGTACAAGCAAACCACCTGGTTGTGACTGTGGTTCCACCGGAGGGGAAAACAGTCTGTGCCACGATATGCATCCAAGGGCTGAAACGCTAACAAAATGCCTGTAGCGAGCTAAAAACATTCGATTTCAGCACATCAGAGGATTATTTTAGCACCCTGTGTCTACCAGAGAGGACAAACTCAGTATTGTCTGTCTATCTCAGATGAATTGTTTTCCCCTCCGCTGTGGGCGGGACTTAATTGCGCTCTGTCTCTATTGCTCACTTGTTTTTCCATTTATCATAAATATAAATATGGTATGTTTTGACCCATAGTGTGACATAAATCCTCATTTTACATAATTTGGTCCAAGATAAATGGTCTAACTTTCCTAGTGTCTGAACAAGTGTCTGTCTGTCTGTCTGTCTGTCTGTCTGTGGTAGAACAAGTTGTTTCCTGTCGTTCAGAGAACAGGGGTCATATAAGCAGTGTCATCCTCACTAGATAAATACCTGTTGTGTCTGTATTTCCAGGAAAAAGTAACCCTTACTGTGAGGTGACCATGGGCTCACAGTGCCATATCACAAAAACATTACAGGTAGGACTGTGGTTACCACATTTATGGGTTTTATTTAGTCTTGTTTGGGGCTTGTTATTGTTTCTCTTCCATCACGTTCTCTGCGATCCTCCTTTAGAGACTAATAAGAGAGAATGGTGGATCTCTTTATGGTTTCAGTCAAGTCTGCTGTTATGGCCAATAACATTAAGCCATTTGTCAGCGTTCTTATTTTGACATTTTATTTTTTAAAGTTTTAAGTTAGATAGGTGTTAAATTCAAATCAAGAGATGGTCTAAGTCACTGAGAAGAACCTAGTTTGTGCCGTGGGTCTAATTTCATAATTAAAACTACAAAAAATCTATTGATTGACGGTCCAATTCCAACTTTGAATGGACTGAAACATTGTTTTAATTCTTCTGTATTGGTCCAAGTGTGCCGAGCAAATGATCCATCTAGGCAAGGCAGCTTTATTTATTTATACAGCACATTTCGAACACAGAGGCAATTCAAAGTGCTTCACATGGGCAAAGAGAAACATTAGAAGGACATTCAGAACAATAAGAATAAAATCAATTAAGAAAAAATAAAATGCAATTTTAAAATGAGATAAAATACATGAAATTAAATACAGTTACAGTGCAGTAAAAAGATGTAATCTATGGCTGTTTTATTGTTTAGTAAGAATAAAGATATACAGTATAAGCTCACTCTCACAAAAAGAGATATGTCTGTTATAATTTGTATATATGTGAATCAGATCGTTCATTTTGCTGCTTTTCTCTTCCTGTTCTCTCTTTGTAGGACACATTGAATCCGAAGTGGAACTCCAATTGTCAGTTTTTTATAAAGGACCTGGAACAGGACGTCCTCTGTGTCACTGTGTTCGAACGAGACCAGTTCTCACCTGACGGTCCGTAGAAATCTCTTTCAGGTTACGTGTTCTCCAGTAGGGATAAATGGCTTCATTTCCTTCACACACTCTTTCTTTTTGACTTTCTCCCACCCAACAGACTTCCTGGGCAGGACAGAGATCCGGTTGGCTGAAATAAAGAAGGACCAGGGCTCTAAAGGACCAATCACGAAGCGGTTGCTGCTCCACGAGGTTCCCACAGGAGAGATCGTGGTCAGGCTGGACCTCCAGCTGTTTGAAGAACCCTAAAACCTGGACAAAACCGTACTGGACTGGAATGGACTAGAAAAGGAACTAAGAGATATGATTTAGACCCGACAGTTGGGCTGGATTAGACTGGACTGGAAGACTGGACTAGCCTGGATTCTCTTAGTTGGGTCTGGTTCAGTTTCTTACTGCTTACAGGCTGTTTAGGTTTGAGGAGGGCGGTACAGGAGGAGGAAGGTATCAGTTTACGCTATTTTCTTGTTAAATTAAATGAAATAAAACTGAATGTTTAGTGAATTAGGAACAGCCAGGCTGGATTTCCATCTGGGCAAAGTGGGCCCCAGACCTCTAGGGACCCCCAAAGCCCTAGATTCATACATTTGTAAAAAGAAAAAAAACCATTGCAACTAGCCTCGCTGCTGTTTGATTATTTAAGTGGACTGGCATTGTGGAAACATTAGTTGTCTGATTTGCAAAGTTTTAGGAGTACTATTACATTTACATGCTAGTCAGTCATTTAAAACAATGCAAGGCAGACAGCAGGGGGCGATGTGACGAATCTTCATCCTTACAAACGGTGTTAACCAGTCAGAACAAAGTAAAAGGTTTTGAGCGTTTTTAGTTGTTTTGCACCAGTAAACAGTAGTTTAGTGTAAACGGTAAATAAAGAGCTTAAAGTCTCAGTTTCAGACTACATATCATTTTTCTGAGATTAATATTCAACCTAAAACCGGATGTGTGCAGGTTCTGATTAATCACTGAATCTCCTAAAACTCTTTAAATATATATTCCAGGCCAAAAATGTCTTACACACATGTTTTACGTCTTAAAGTCTGTTTTACTGGTCTTAAAAATGCAGATCCAAACTGTGATGGGAGATTTAAAAGATCAAGACACCCTTTAACAAGCAGTCCTTAATGTGGGCTTCTTATAGCTAACAGGTTAGCTAACTCAGCATGAATGATGTCCTACTACCAAGGAATGAAAATCCAAGACCTGTTTCTATTACAGTCCAGTCCAGTCTACTTCTGTCCTCCTTCAGTGTGGTCCAGTTTGGTATTTAGTCCACTCTGGTTCAGTTTAATCCAGTCCAGTCCTCTTGGAGATCAGCCGGGTCTTTACTGTTTTCTCTTCCTCTGCGTCACCAGACAGTCTCACAGACACTCCAGTGACAATCCCAGCCCTCCTTCTTAGTCCCAACAAACCCAAACCCCTGTGTGTGTGTGTGTGTGTGTGTGTGTGTGTGTGTGTGTGTGTGTGTGAGAGAGAGAGAGAGAGAGCGAGACAGACGGCCGGTGTGAATGACCGTATGTGTGTGTGTGTGTGTGTGTCAAGGTGGACAGGCTAATTAAAGGTACGGTTCAGTGTACATTTTCTTTTCTTTTTTACGTCTACGTCTTACAGCTCTCTCACAGTCTAAAGATCAACTCTTCGGGCTTTCAGCTTTGAGGTACTTTCATTTAAAGGTACCTTGCCGTTTTTAATTTTTGGTCTGTTTTGACCTTCACTGAACACTTGCCACATTATCTCAGAAAGTGCTAAATATGTACAGGTTTAATGAGAAATGCTAAAGATGCTAATGAGCTGAGGATATAGAAAGATTTTACCCCAATATATGACAAGTGTCCAGTGTAAATAAACATGTCAAGACGTCACTTTCACATGTATCAATTATAATAATGCTGATAATAATATGGCTGAAACATAGGCACCCAGGGAACTGGTGTGACAGCTAATTTAAATTGAGGTACTGTAAAGAAGAATGTCTTAATTTTTCTTATTATTTCTTTTATGCTGGAGGTGATTTTTGTCACACATCTAACCTCTGTTGTTATGTTGCTGCTGTGTGGAGCCGTCACAGTGGCCGTCACTATGCAGGGGAGGAAAACCCTGAAAGAATCAGGGGCCCCAGAGCTGGACAGGGGCCCCTCGAACATGCTAGGTACTGCAGAAATGTATTTTATAGGAACAGCCTTTTAGATCATTTCCACACTCTGACCCTGAGGAAGCTCAGTGTAGAAATAATGTTACCATGCGTCGGCACTCCCAGCACTTTTAAAACACACGCAAACTGTCGCTGATATTAGAGCAGAGCAGGACACGACTCGGCTGATGTCGCACAGTGGCCATGTTGAATAGTCGGAGTAGGTAATTTGATTTAAAAAAAACATTTAAAGTATGAGACTGGTGTTATTCTTTATTTTTCTTACAATCCCACGAAAGACCAAAACTAACAATGTGTTAGTCCGTCTCTCAATACTTCCCAACTTCTCTTTGTGGCACTCCACCCCAAGCCCAATTGGTTCCTCCTGAAGAGGTAAATCTTTAAAAAAAAAAAGTCTCACGAATATATAGTTTCTTTCTTTTTAATGGCTCATTAATTTTCTAAAAAACCTGGGCACTGTAGTTTTTAGCAAACATTACTCAAACTTTAGTAAATTGTGCATTTGTTGGGGACTACTTTCAGTGGTGGATTAATCCACATTTGGTGCTCTAGTTAGTATTTGGGGCAGCAGGACGGTGTGCGTGGTGTTGGTTTTGGTCTTTTTGTGGGATTTGTTGACAATAAGAAAATATAGAATATCATCCACCTTATTCTTTAAAGCTACTTTTTACTTCAGCACATAAAACTTCAGATGAAACTAGCAATTTTGAGAACATCAGCTACAATGGCTTCTTAAAATTAGCAAGTAAACTGGCTAGCTAGCTAGTTAGCTATAGCCTGCTATAGGCTGGACTGCGGCATCTTACTATAAGTCCAAATATTTGACGTTATTAAAACTTGAACTAATCCCTCCAGTTTTTGAGATCCTATAGTTTTGTATTTATTTAGAAAGGGGAGTATTTAAAAAATAATAAATGTTTGTATAGCTTTCATAGCTGCCGCATACTTCTGGTGCCTTCACATGGGGTTGTGTTAGCTTGTTCATGAGAAGGTGCCAAATGAAAGCCTGCACAAGTTGTGATGAACGCTAACGTTTTTTAACCTGTTATTTTCTTGTTCTTTAACATAACTTGACATCTTTTTTTGTTTTCAAGTTTATTATCACAAATTTAACCACTTAATTTTGAAGCATATCATTTACTCGATTTCCTTTGTCGAAAACACAAACTGAGGAGTTACTTTGAAGGCAGCACTGATCTTCTTTCTCAACCTGAGTATTCAAAATGGCCACTGCATTAGCCAGTTAAGATCACAGATAACATTGTCAGTTCGTCCGCTCAACAGAGTTGTAGATATGTTAGTTAGCTAGCCACTTGGCCAGTTAGTAAATGTAGTTAGTAATTTTAATTTAATGCCATGGTTACTGAATTACCACTGAGACAACCAATAGTTACCTTAGTGACCAGCCACTGTCCAATCAGAAGTCAGCGGGGCTCAGCCAGTTGCAGCAGCTTGACTGTGGAGGAAGGTGTGAACGAATGTCTGTGTCTCCCCAGACTGAAGCTGATGATGATGATGATGAATTTGTCTTACATCCCTGTACTGTTCTCCAGTCTCCCCTCCTCTCCACACTGTACTGAAACTAACCTAATCCGGTTTGAACCTGTTCTTACTGTCTACCTTCCAGGTTGTGTATTATACTACTGCTATCTGAGAGTTAATATATGAGCGCTACGGGGGCGATAGAGGCAGCCTGCTGTTAATTATCACTGTAGAAGATGATGTACGTTGTTGTCTTTCAATGTTCAGAATAAACTTCAGTTGGACCAAGACTGCAGCTGTTTGTGTTGTTGGTTTCTTTTGGCAAATAATTTGATTTGAGCCAACATGCTCCAGTGGTGGAATATGCCTAAGTACATTTACTAAAGTACTGTACTTAAGAACAAATTTCAGGTACTTGTACTTAACTTGAGTATTTTCTTCTCCACTTTAGACTTCTACTCCACTGCAATTATCTCCAATATAAATGTTATTTTACAAATTCACAATTTTTGCACACAAATGTACAAGTACAGCTGAAACAATTAGTCGATTAACAATAAATTCATTTATCATGGTTTCAGCTTCTCAAATGTGAAGATTTGCTGCTTTTCCTTTTAATTATGTCACCTTGGGTAATTGTGACGACACTCATCGCTATTTTCAGAAATTTTACGAACCAAACAATCAGTCGATTTTTTCCTATTGGTTACCTGTACCTAAATAATATAAAACAATATTCTCAATATCAAATATATATGTAAATTATGTATAAGAGAAAAACAATTAACAGAAGCAGTTTTTTAACATGTTCTGGAAGATTTCAAGAAACATGTAATTGTAACTTTATAATTGAAAGTTGTTACCAGCCCATAATCATTTTTATATTCAGTATAGTTCTGCAGCAGTTCAGCATCTCTGTGTGTTCATGGTTGAACATGTCTTCTTCTTCTCTGATCCTACTACAGACATGGCCAACCAGGGTCAAATGTAACTGACATGGCATGTGAACCCTGTAGCCCACATGGCTAAAAAGGAGAGACAATGCTGAGAAATGGGGGTGAAAGGGGGCGTTGTCTTTACTTGAACCAAGCTGCGTCAGAACAGATACATTTAGCCACAAAACACCGGAAGTTAGCCGAAGTTTCCTTCAAAATAAGAGCATATTGTACTTGTTCTACATTTATTCAAGAGCAATAGTTACTAGTTTCTTTTCAATTTAATAAGATTACTTACAAAACATATGATCAGTTTATCAAATATGATCTATTGTTACAGATGAATCACCAAACGTATATGAAGTAGTTCATATTAGCTCCACCTTGACCAACGACAACACTAAAGTACCGCTTACATGTTAATACATCAATAAAAATGCACTTTTAATAACTTTATCCCAGCACTCTCAAATTGATTTTTCACACACAAATGATCAATTCAAGGGAACAAATTGCTCTCAAATCATGTAATTTATTAAGTCATATTTGCATTAAATTCATAGTTGTTGTGACTCCTTTAAATAGAAGAAATTAAGGGCACAAATTATTAATTTGTAAATGAGGGAATGGGAGGGAACCATGTGAAAGGACGAGTCAGTAAATTGAGGCATTGTTAATTAATAAACAATTTTTATTTCGATGGTACAAATGAGTATTATCATCTCTTGAGACTACTGTGCTCCAGTATCTGAGCAGCGGTGGAAGAAGTACTCACATATTTTACTAAAGTAAAAGTAGCAATACCACAATGTAGAAATACTCTGTTACAAGTAAAAATCCTGCATTCAAAATGTTACTTAAGTAAAAGTACAAAAGGATTAGCATTAAAATATACTCACAGTACCAAAAGTAAGTGTACTGATGATTATGCATATTTCAGAAAAATATATATAATTATTGATGCATTAATGTGTTCATCACTTTAATGTTGCAGCTGGTAAATGTGAGGCTTATTTTAATTACTTTAGATACTGCTGGGTAGCTGGTGAATTTGCCCCAAAGGATCAGTAAAGTCTTATCTTATCTTAACCTATAATAATACACCATAATTTAATTGCTGATTATATTTATTATATATATTTATCTAAATGTGCGAAGTAACAAAAGTTATCAGATAAATGTAGCAGAGTAAAAAGTCCAACATTTGCCTCTGAATCGTGGAGTATAAGTATAAAATAACATAAAATAAAAAAGTAAAGTGTAAGTACCTCACTTGAACTTGAGTAAATGTACTTACTTACTTTCCACCACTGTGTCAGAGAAATAAAGAGTTGAGTGGTAACCGAAAAGTATTGAGACAAATAACATTTTACACTTCATAATCATCAAATAAGTCGTTTGTTTTCACGTTGTTACGTTGAATTATTCAATAAATGTTACTATTCACTGAAATATACGGTATATTATGGGCCAATACATTGTCAAAAGACACGTTGTCGTTGAGGCTTTTATTTTGATAATCCTGACCGGAAACGCTTTCTTCTTCTTCTCTCGGTCTTGACACCAGTGTTTAGGGGCTCTTTAAGTAGAGCGCTTTATATAACTGTAAAGCTATAAAAATACACAGGACGGCTGTACTAAACAAAAATACGTTAGCTAGCTAGCAAACAAACAAACAACAAACGGTTAGAAGTCGATTTAATCGATTCAGGTCGACACAGGAATGAGGGTATTTATTATCGGCGAGTTTAGATTAGCTAGCTAAAAGAGTTTATTGCGATTTGTTATGCTATTTGGCATTTTGTGCATTTTTATCATCTGTTAAACTAAGCGATAAAAACAAGAGTAACACTGCCATGGTGGAGGAGAGAGAGCCTCGGGACATTTAGTACTTTCCCAGGTCGATCTGACATTCCTGCTCAACGTTACACTTTACCAGAGAGACAAGTTACAAACTGTATTTCTGCTGACAAGAAATACAGATATCTTTTTTTATTTAAACAATCATGGCTGCTGCATTGTTCAGAAGAGGAACAGGATTATGTGTAAGAGTACATTTCTTGTTTTTCTGTCTGTAAGACTTTAATTTGACCCCATGTATTCAATTGCGAATATATTGTAATTATATAGTAGTGGTGGAAAGTAACTAACTATATTTACTCAAGTACTGTACTTAACTACAATTTTGAGGTACTGTAATTCCATTTTCCATTTACCATTTTCTGCTACTTCATACTAGAGGTATTGTACTTTTTACTACATTTATTTGACAGCTTTAGTTACTAGTTACTTTACAGATTCAGATTATTAATACAAAATATTATCAGCAAATGAAATTATTCATTAAGCTATTAAGCTATATATGTATGTAAAATTATGTAAAATATCCCCAAATGTACCAGCTGCAACATTAAAGCGATATGTACATTAATCTATCAACGATTTTATAATACAATAATATAATATACCTTATTCTGAAATGGGCCATTCCACATAGGTAGTACTTTTACTTTTGGTACTAAGTATAGTATAGTATGGTAAGTATAGTTTGATGCTAAAACTTTAGCACTTTAACGACTAGACCATCTAGGGACATTAACGGATAAACCTAAGATATTCATTTTTATGTAACAGTCTGGAATAAAAGCTTACAGTGTATTGAATTCCTCAAAATCTAACTATTCAAGCTAGTAAAAAGTTTGCCATCTGGAACCAGCATTACCTTGTGCGTTCCATAACCTGATTGTGTGTGTGTGTGTGTGTGTGTGTGTGTGTGTGTCCAGTGTATTCACAGGGAGCTGTGCAGACTTGTATGGAGGCCTCAAACTGCTCCTTTCAGCTCCAAACCATCAGACAGAAAACAATCACGCAGAACACACATCAGTAAGACAAACACACTTCTGTCTGTCTGTCTGTCTGATTTTTACTTGTAATCCCCATGGGTAACACCCTCTATCATGATGTATGTAATTGTATAGTCCGATATTGGTGTATATTGTGATATAACAAATTTAAAGGAAAATCAATGAAGAAACTGTGAATAGTTAAATGTGTGTCAGTAAATGAAATACCTCAAAAATATAAAAATCCAATATTGCCATAAAGCAGACCTGCAGATGTTAAAATCCCTGATGATTGACAAATCTATATTATCTCATGGAATATATCATAATATCACACACTCCTAATCTGTGTAGTGCTTTACCTGGCACTTACCTTCTTATAACATCATTCCTGACAGACGTCCTATCACTGCATAGACTTTTTTTGAAATGCTATTTTATTCTCAGCACGTATTTTCTTTTACTGACAGAGAAAGCAAAGCCCCAGCCAGCGGTGGATGTGGCTAAACTCCTGGAGCAGCTCTTCTCCCAGCGCAGGCCGGGCACACTGCCTCCTGCTGGTCAAGGTCAGCACGTTCAGGATGTTGTGTTGAGCAGTGTGTCAGAATAAAGTCTCACAGATTTCCCGATTTTTTTTCCTTTCCTGTCAACACAGCAGGTGACAGTTATTCGCAGCTGCAGAAAGAGCTGGTTTTGGATTTTTTTTGTCTAGAAATCAAGTTAAGAGGATTTAATTCTGCGAATTTGCAGGCCAAATTTACCAACCCCTTCTCCATCACACCACATTCAATGGTACATTATAGGAATCATGCAGAAGACTATGTTATAGTAGGTTATGCAAACTTCGTGGAACGACGTGGACAACAACATATGGGAAAGCACATGCAATTGCAAATGAACATAGATTAGAGAACATGCTCATGAGTTCCCTGAAGGGCAGTTATTTATACCAGCTGAGTTAACAGCCTGTTAATTAATTAAATCCCTCAAATGCTGATTTGTTCTGCTTGTTTCTGCCGTGTCTGTGCTGAGTGATTTTACTCATCCCTCTTCCCCCCTTCTCCATGTCCTTTATATCCTCCTTTGTCTCCTCTTCCTCTCCCCTTCCTCCTACAGCTCGGCCTGCCAAAGCCTCCTCCTCCATGCCTACCAAACCTCCTACCACCTCCTCAATGAAGGTCTTCACCTCAAATGTTCCTCCCTTGTCAAAGACAGAGCCAGCCGTGTCTGTCTTTCCTGCTGCTTCTAGTTTTAAACAAGTTGATGGTGTTCCTACATCTACGCTTAACAGTGCACTGCTATCCCCTCAACCAAAATCAGTACCTCCAACAAACCCAAAGACTTCACATTCCTCTGAAACACCTCAGCAGTCTCAACAGACTGTTCCTACAGCTGGCACAACACCTGCATCATCAGGATCAGAAGCAGCTGCAATAGAAATAAGATTAGAAACTAATGTAGAAACTGCTCCAGAGTTTGTTGAAGAACTCAAAACTGCCACAGTACTGCCTTTATCAGCCCACATGTTGGAGAAGAACGTAGAGACATCGTCTTTTTCAGCTGCTACAGTAGAACCCTTAATGGAAACCACAACAGAATCACTAGCAGAGCCTAGCCTGTCTCCTGTCAAAACACTAGAAGTTAGAGCTGCTGTTGTTGAAGGTCCAGTAGAGCCTACAGTAGATGCTCCAGCTGAAGAAGTACCAACCAAAAGCACAGACTCTGGAGTGGCTGATGTCTCACACACTGCCAAAGAAGAACCTTCAGTAGAAACTACAATAGAATCACCAGTTGAAGCCAGCCTTTTTCCCATGGAAACACTAGAAACTAGAGCTGCTGTTGCTGAGGGTCCATTAGCGCTTACGATAGACGTCACAGCTCAGAAAGTACCAACCAAAAGCACAGACATTGCAACAGTAGAACCCTTGTTAGAAACTACAGTAGAACCACCAGTAGAGACCAGCACCTTTCCTCTGGAAACACTAGAGAGTAGAGCTGCTGTTGCTGGATGTCCAGTAGAAACTACAATAGAGGCTGAAGCAGATACAGCAGCTCAAGCAGTACAAACCAACAGCACAGACTCAGGTGCGGTTAACGCCTCATACAGAGCCAAAGAAGAACCTTTAATAGAAACTACAATAGAACCAGCTGTAGAGGCCAGCACCTCTCCTCTAGAGAGTAGAGCTGCTGTTTCTGAAGGTACAATGGAGCCTACAATAGAAAATGAATCAGCCGACAACCTCTTGCTCCGTGCTTTAATCCAGAATGCACAAGAATCTGCTCCCTTGCCTTTGAAAAATGAAGTAGAATCCACAGTAGAATCCTCCTCAGGACATGTCGCTGTGGAGGAGGAACTGAAGAAGTCTGAACAAATGACTTTAGAGTCTGTAACACTTCATGCAGTTACGGTTCTGGTAGAGCTCCTCCAAACAAAATCTATTCTCGATGAAAAGGCAGAAAAACAACTCCAGGAGTTGTCAGTCCAGACGTGGACTGGAGACGAATACAAAGCTGCAGCTGAAACTGAGAATTCAAGTGAAGACAAGAGTGAAATTTTAACTAAAGTTCTTTCGAAATGGGACTCTATGTCTGACAATCTTCAAGAGCTAGAAGGAGAAAGTGGCACGTTAGTGAAAGAGCTTCTCTGTCATGTTCCTGCAGTGCTTTCCAAAACTCCTGGCACGGTGAAAACAAGTTCCGATCCACCTGTAGGAGCGAATGGAGACTCTCTGCAGCTGCAGGAGAAAGGAACCGAAGCGCAAGCCACGACGCTGGAATCAATAACTTTAGCAAAAGTGAAGGCTGAAGTTGGAGGTCTTGAAACCAAAGTACTGCTAGAAACAAGGACTGCACTTGAGAAAGAAGCTGAGGTATTTGTAATAGAGGAGAAGATGGAAGTTATGACAATAGAAGATGTTGATGTTTTTGAGGACACAACAGAGGCTGACATTTTAACATTAGATTCTATCTCTGAAGCCACCGTTGCAATAGAAGCTGAGACAGCTGTTATTTTAGAGGCCATGTTCGGTTCTGAGCAAGGACCGAGGCAGCCACCTGACACTTTACTCGTTGAGCAGAAACTGGGGCAACAGGACGAAGCGATTGGTCCGGAAGCAGAAAAGGAGTCCATGGAGGCCATGACTCTTGAGTCTGTGACTCTGGCTGAAGTTAAGGCCTCCTTGGGAACTTTGGAGAACGAGTCTCTGAGTGAAACCACGGCTCATCTGGAGAAAGAAGCTGAAAGTCTTGCTGAGGAGAAGAGGATGGAGGTAGAGGATGGGGTAGCGTCTGAAGAGACGACTGAGGCTCTGAAGATCGAGGCTCTGTCTCTGTCTGAATCTGAAGCTCTGCAGGCAGATGCACTGATGGCAGAGCTGCTCTTTTCTGTTCCTGGGCACGTAACAGGGGTAGCAGAAGGCCCGATTGGTCAGGAGGTTGTAAGAGCGAATACTTTGGATGGTAAGTTTGACTCCTGTTAGTGGTGAAGAGACATTAGGAGAAGCAAAGCCAAGACATGCTGATTTAAAGGAATAGGTTGACTTTTTAGGCAGAGGCAGACATGAAACAGGGGAGCGAGACGGGTATGACATGCAACAAAGGTCGCCGGCTGGAATCGAACTGGCGACGTTGCGGTGGCTATGCAGCATGCAGCGTAACCATTCGGCTACCAAGGCGCTTTTAAAATTTTGCATTTAAAATGCATTTTAAAATACATTTATTTGCTTTCTTTGTGTGAGTTAGTTGAGAAGATCGATACCACTCTTGAGTCTGTGTGTTAAGTATGGAGCTAGAGTTGCGAGGCGATTAGCTTAGCTTAGCATAAAGACTGGAAGCATGGGAAAACATTAGTCTGGCTCTGTAATAGTACTGTTTTCATGTGTTTTTCAGATTTAGATCCGGTACAGAGACTCTTCCTGGAGAAGATCAGAGAATACGACAACATTCGCAGGTAAAGAGACAAACTAGGTTTCCCATTATATTCAATAGGAAAACTCCTTAGGAGGTCCCATGCTGCTGGACTGTCCCTGAACAATCAAAAGACAGGTGGTTCAGCACCATATGGCTTGGCTTGGCATTTTGGGACTCAACACACAGACATTGGAGTGGTATGCGTAGGCTTTGAATGAATTGAGCTTCTGTTTCCAAAACAAACTCCATTTACTTTTGTTATTGACATCATATCAGGCATTCAGACGTCACATTTAATATAAACATGCTCCATAACTGTTTCAAATAGGCAAAGATCTAGTGTCTGTCATGTCTTTGTTGCTAAATGCAAATGTTAATATTTAATTGTAAACGAGATAATGTATTTCAAGAGACTTTCTGGTTATATAAAGTTTAAATAAATAATTTTATCACACAGTCTATCCACGTATGTATACAGTAGCTGTAAAAAGAACGACTGGAGTTTCCACAGTTTCCACAATTTGCACAGAAGGTCCACTGTGAGGAAAAACACAGTTTAAGGTGGAATACTGGCGGGTGACATGGAGCATTTCTGTTTTAATTTCCCCCATCTTCTATGTCCTCTCCTCTCCTTCTCTAAGGTTGAATGGAGGTCTGTTGGAGGCAGAGCCAGATTATGAAAAATGCCTGTCAGAGGAGACGGCTAAGCTCGAGAGACTTTATGGAGGAGGAGACCTGAGCAGCTTCCCTGAGTTCACCTTCACCGGTGAGAGAGAGATGGAGAGATGAGAGTTTCAGTCACAGAGTTCTTACGACTTTAAACACAACATTATATAAAGAGCCGTAACAGCTGCAGCTTCTGGAAGTAAATCTCCCTTTCATTTGCTTCCAAGATATTCCAGAAGATCCCTCTATAATGTGTTTAAAAGCCTTAAACTGAACTATGCAGCTAGTATTTATGAGGTGATGAACTTTGAACTTTTTATTTTATCAGTCATCATCAATAACAAATAGTGCCCAAGGGATAATTATCTTATCACAGATGTATCATTGATGACATATGTCGGCTGAGAAGTGACAAGAAGTTGCACTACAGAAATGCGATATGTTGAGGAAAAACCATAAATGGTTTGTTGATGTAAAAAAATATTATCTGATTTTGTAAGCTCTCAAATATTGATTGGCGTTGCCCTCAAAAATCCAGTATTAATATGACTCGAACAAGTCTGTCCCCCAAAAAGCACAGCATTTCTGATAAAGTGGTTAAGATCTGCATGGCAACGTGACGAATTTGATTGATGAACTCGCTTTTGGATTAGTGCATAGTGTAGTTTTTCAGTATGGAGGCAAGAAAAAATAACATAATTTCAAATCAAATCGACCTTGTTTGGGTAATATATTATAATACAATTCCTAATGGAGATTATGATATGGAGATTACGACCTCTGGGACGTGATGTTTCTGCTCTATAGCACTACAGCTGATTAATAGGCATTTTCACTGCACAGAGTCATTAAAATATGTACAGTGGCAAAATAAAAATAGATATATTCCTAAATATACAGTAAATTACTTCTGTTGTTTTCTCTTTAGAGCCCAAAATGGACCAGGACTCCAAATGATCCATGACGCCTACCTCCTGCTCTATATTAACCTCTTCTCCTTTTGCCTGTCCTCTCTGACTTCCTCCTCCATTACCTCCTCATTTTACTACATTGGAGAACAGAGAGAGGGAGAGAAGAAGAAGCATAGTTTTTTTGGGGGGGTGATCTACCATTAAAATAAGGGTGAATGTATTCCTGGCTGTTTGTTTGTACTGTGCAATAATGATAGCAACAAATATATTTTACTAAAGCAGCACTTTCAAAAGAGTAAGTCTTGTGTTCTCTGATGTTCAGGATGTGGGAAATGCAATTAAAGCATCACAGAGAGCAATCAAGGCCTGAATGAACAGCAGGTGGCGCTCTCTGTTCAATATCTCTATTTGGCTCAATTTATCTGTCTACCTCTCTCTCTTTCAATGCCTCATGCGCTCCCTCTTTCTATTATTTTTTTTTCTTTTACCTGCATTTGCAGGCTATATTCGTCTGTACATGCGCTCTGTCACTCTCCATCACTGCTGACTGTGTTGTGTGGTGACAGAGGCCGTCTTTGCCAAGTCAAATCCCCCCTCAGTCACGACTCTGATAGAGATGGTGAGTCACAACCACACACACACACACATATACACACTGGCAAAAAAACAAAAAACAAAAAGCGCAGTACCAAATTACATCCTAAAAGATGCAAAAAAATTGTATTTCTTTCATATGTCTTTTATTTTGGCAGGGAAAAGACACATCTGAGTAATACATGGATGTAAAATATATTATTAAATAATTCGGCTATGCAAAGTGGAGTGATGGAACAGAATAGAACCGAATAGATAGTTGTCATTCACATTTATTGAATTCCAGCTGTGTTGATCAGATCTGGATGCGTTTATATGAGTGGCCCTGTAGTGACGTCATCCGGTTTAGGCGGTCGCTCAGATTGCCTGCGCAGAATACCGGCGTGTGTGTGTGTGTGTGTGTGTGTGTGTGTGTGTGTGTGTGTGTGTGTTTTGTCCTTCAGTGTTACTGTAGTTGCACGCGACCCCTAGGTTGTCTGGTCAGCTCGTGACACACTTTTTGGGATTTTCTGTTACCTAAACGTTAACGACAACACTAACAACACCTCTAACGGTCCTTGCTAAATCGATCCCCGCTGTTTTTTGTGTGTGTGTGTCCGCGCGTGGGGCCGCACGCTCTCTCTCTCTCTCTCTCCCTCTCCGTCACACACACATACACACACATACACACACACACACACACACACACACACTGCACATCACCCACTACAACCACAACACGCGCTCCCACACACCGTGATCCTGCGTGTGACACACAGCTGGTTAGCTAGCTAGCTAACGTTGCTCCTTACTAACTGGCGGCGTTGTCGTTGTGTTTAACTTTAGTTTTTCATATTGTTATGTGTGGACGTGATTCTCGTTGAAGTAACGGATTATCTGCATCCCTCCTCGGCTGACCGGGAGCCGCCATGGAATGCCGTGTTCTGTCCATACAGAGCCATGTAGTCCGGGGATATGTGGGCAACAAGAGCGCCTCTTTCCCGTTACAGGTAAATATAACTTACATGCACCCATTATCGGACAACGGGCTACGAGTCACCCGTAATTGGACACGACCCTTCCTGACACGCTTGGTTCCCCTTTGCCCACAAAATCTGACTGCGACTTTCCATCAACACTAAACCGACCGATTTAATTGCCGGTTTTTGTAATGATACACGCTAATTACATCGTACAAAGTTCGTACATTCTTTGCTAACAGAAATCGGTCATACACCTCAACCGTTGCTGGATGAGTAAATTTGTGGCCGCGGTTAATTGTATTTTCCCCGCTATTATAGTGTATAAGGCCATAAACGATGGCATTTCTAGATGTGTTGTGAAGAGCCCCAAATAACAGTATTGTCTCGTAGATGTCAAGCGATAACCGCGACGACAGGTGTCGTGCAATTTCCTGTCACCCCTACAGAATCTGTTCCCCTTCATTTACTTAGCCCACAAACCATTTCACTGAAAGATGTGAAATATCATGGCAGCTAACGTTGTCTTGTTTATTTGACGATATCTTACATTCTTGCTGTAAATGAAGGAGGAACTCTTTCATCTTACAGAGAAATTGTGGCACGACACCTGTCATTGGGAGGGCGATAATGGAGCAAGGTGTTTTTCTGTTTCTGTTTTATCGTCCATCACGAGAAAACATACATGCGATGCATAAACTAGCGATAAATGCCTGGCTGTAGAGCAACTTCGACGTTGTTAATGACTAGTTTGTTCGCCAGAGGTGGCAGAGTTGTGTCTGATAATGGACCTCATGGTGGTAATCAAATGACCCCTACTTGGATGAGTGGTGAGAATGATGTTATATGAGTAAACAAGCTTTTCAGTCAGAGGTCAATGTAAGTCCTCAGTTAGCCTGTCAGTACAGAGGGGTTGCAAAAGCTGGCTAATGATAATCTCAGGGTTCAGAGGGAAATTTGTACCCAGAACACAGCCTGTTAACCAGTCAGCCATCAGACAGAGGGGGCAGGCAGACAGCTTTAAAGGTCGTGATTTGTAGGGGGACATCTAGATGGACACAAATCCAGCCTCCTTCAGTGATAACCTGCAAGTCAGTACTACAGGATGGACAAATAATCAATACAACTATTTGCTGCATTGAGTTTTCTGATAAACTTAAACAGATTGGGGGCAAAAGATTATCATGGATGTTTTCTTCCTTTCACCACAGACATGTATGGCTGTTATGGTTTCTGAAAGTTGAGCATTTTGCCAGATTGTGACTGTGTTTCATTAGAATAATTGCACACATGTACATTTTTCTTGTGTGTGTGTGTGTGTGTTACAAAGGCTTAAAGACCGCAACTCTCTCAGTTGTCTATAAAATTTAGTGAAACTGAAAGCAGTTGGTATTGCAGTGAATAAAGTAGTGAATTGATTACAAATTTTAAAACATAAAAATAAAGTTGCTCTTTAAGGGGGGGGTGTTCCTCTTTGATGCACAGATTGATTGTGGCCAATGGCTGTCTTGCAATTTGCATTTGCAAAATCACCTGTAATCGTTGTGATACCATATGAATCTCATACAGACCTAAATGCACTCATATTGCAAATTTAGATAAATATATATAACTGAGAACAGTTAGAACAACCAGTGACATCTTACCAAAAGGTCAGCCAACCAATGAGCCAACAGTCTGGTATTTTTAACTGGTAATTAATCAAGACAATTATATCAGGAGTGAGCCAACATGACAAAGGAAATACATACAATTTTCTTTGGTATAGAATTGAGGTCATACCGTCAAGCCCTACTAGGCAGTATATTGTAATGTAACTGTATCATATCTTATGGCTAGTGTCTGGTGAAATTGTTAGGATACCTCAAACAGTTTTAAATCACTGCTTAGCTGCAAGTGACAATAGCAAGCAATGATTCTTAACAGTATGTTAATGGTTAATCTCAATAATCGTTAAACTGACTGACAGCTAAAGGTTTTTACCACAATAGCCAACAGAAGATAAGAAAATTGATGAGGATTGTCAGTTTTCATGATTGTTTTCTTTGGTAATCTATGGTATGATATCAGCCACTTTTTATCATATCAGGTTGCCTCTTTGTTCATTATCATTAATGTGACTCTTACTTCTAATCAGAGGGTCATATGGAGAAAAACAAGGGTAGTAGGCATCAGTATATTAACCTGAATAACACAGTGGATTGTAAAGCACTTACAGATGGAGAACTGTTGAGTCCAGCCTGTGAGTGGCTCAACATGTGTCTTGTTCTTTAGCTTAATAATAGGAACTAGTGACTTTTGTGTGGAGTCATTACCTACATTGACAGCAGTAATAAAGCCCTTACCTAAAGGCAGAGTTTATTGAGTGTGCTTTACAAGAAGGCATAAATACCAGGATACGGAGCCAAAAAGAGCAAATGCATTCAAAACAAGCCATTGATTTGATATTATGTGAAAGGACACAGGGGGTATTAGCTCCTCCCGGCCATGAAAGTGATAGTCGTTTCCCTTTATGATCCCTATTGTTGACAGTGGGATGATAACAGTGATTGCTTTGGGTCTATAATTACCATGATGATGGTGATTGTTATAGTTTATATTTTCCACCAGCAGCGGTGTGGTAGTCCGTAGTGATGGCGAGGCTAGTATAGGCCTACACGAGTACATGTCCCATCATCCTGAAAGACAGTCACTTGTTGTGAGAAGTGCCGAGTCTATTTTTAGCCTGCTGCGCCCCCCAGGATGTATTTTGCGGTTATCCTAATGGCTGCTGGGCATTGATGCATGTCACCAGGATTCAGTGCAGCCATTAATGTTCGCCTACTACGGCTGATTAAAGCCTGCTTGTACCCAGCTAATATAAAAAATAATGTTTACCACTAGTGCAGTATCAGTGTCAGTAATAAAGCTTTCACTGGTCCTTTTAGTCTTTTTACAGGGTGCCTGCAAGTCATGCACGTTATGTTACCTAAATTCAAGACCTTAAATAGTCTTGCCGGCAGCTAAATATAGCATTTTACAGTTTAAATGAACTATTATGAGTCTTACAGATTGTGATTTCTTTATGTGCTGTTCCTCTGGTGAGAAATTAAACCACTCATGCAGAATGTCTTTTAGTTGTTGCAGTGATGAGATATTGGCCTTGTTTTTTCATTTTATATTGCATTGACGCGTCTTATAAATTGTTAAATCTAAGGAGACAAACCCTTCAGGCACCATGTTTGAACCTGAATGAGCTGTTAAGAGGAATAATAAGCATATCATATCACCAGCAGACACCAGCTAGATAAGTGTAACTTTACATTGTAAGTGTGTTTGGCTGGCTGGTTAGTATCGCAGTCAGTTTGTGAATGAACCCCCACTGATGCCTGTGGACCGAAAACTGACCATATTTTAAATTTTAATTAAAATAAACAGAAAACCCACAGGTCAGTGAGCTGCTCTCACTATTCAGAGTCATGATGATTCAGTTGGTGTTTAAGATAAGGGAGATGATGATGGTGATGATGATGTCAGCAAGCGTGCAGGGCATCCCTCTCTCTGTGCTGACAGAACTGAGAGTCTCAGGCCCGTCAGCAGGCAGGAGACGGCGGTATGAGGAAGCAGGGCTCTGATTGGCTGCCACAGGATTCCTCCTGGTGACGCCACTGAAGATGGAGACAGGCTGCCTTAGAGCTGGACTGGATAGATTCAGCTTTCTCATAATTCAAGGCGAGTGCTGTCCTGCGGCACCAAATTGGGGATTAATGCATTTTAAAATGTGTATTGAGTTAAATTGAATTCATATGTTCAATTTTGAACCTTATCAGTTAGCAGTTAGCAGAGTGTGATTTCCTCCCAAATGCAATTACAGCTGGAACCGAACAGTTGTCAAAAACAAGGACATTTTATTTTTAAGGTCAAACGGCTCAAGAGAAGATTTAAGCAGGCTGTTGATGTAGACATCTACTGAGTGAGAGACTGTAAAGTAAGTCTCTTACTCAGTAGACGTCTACAGAGAGACTGCGAGTAAGTGAATTAGCCTGGGGTCACATACAGAACAGTGTCCCTGAAACCATCAGGGATGCAGTGTTTTGCTCACGGACACTTCAGCCGGTCGGAGATTTGCTGACGTGGGGTTCATGTCACTACTCTGCTGTTCTTAGAGTTTTAAATGCAAGAAAAAGCTGTTATGATCCACACTTGGTGGGGAAAAAAACAAGTGCCTCATAAAGTCAAATCATACAACTTTAAATCAGCAGCTCATTCAAAACATCCTTCAAAGGAGACTAAAGCCCTGTGAGAAAATGACTAATTCTAGCGCCATCATCTGGTCAAAAATTCAGTTTGTCCAACACAAACATCAGAAACATAATCGAAATACACCTTAAACTCAGAATTAATGTTGAACATACAGTGTCCTATTTATAGGCTGATGCAGGAACGAAAAGATGGTGCACATGGAAACAAACACTAGTAACATACGTGTGAAATTTATGGGATGGGAAACACATACATTTGTTTGTTAATGTGCAAAGGAGCAAACCCAGCTGAGGGACTCCAGCTAAGTCACGATGCAGTGAATATAAATAAATGTGTTGACTCAGATGTGACACATGTTAATTAAAGTAACTCTTCATTTGTCATTTGCGAGAGGGCTTCCTCATTTGGGAATTTACCATAAGTGTTTCCTCAAAAAAGGCAAAATGTTAACTTTTTATAATTGTGTTAATATCCTCCTCAGTCTCTGACAATGCTTTCCAGTCTGCAGCATTGTAAACAGCCTATCTGTGTCACTGACTTGAGGTTTGTGAATAGAGCAATCAGTAGGCCGTAAACACACTGTTTTACATCAACAGTCGATTTGCATCCTTGCTCAGCCAAAGGAACATGTTGTAATAGACAGGTTGTTCCTATGTCAAAGGGTCCTGTTTCTAAAACTGTCAAACACATTTTTATTCACTACTCTGGAAGAACAAACAGAAACAGATCTTTGAGAAGACGCTTAATAGGCTTTAAGCCAGCACCAAACCATCTTTGAACACCAAAACCTGAAAATCAGTTCTAAATTCAACTGCAAGTGGATGTAAAGTAGCTGGGAGTGACACCTTCTTGGCCAACAGGATTACTTGCCTATCACATATTACATTTGTCGATCATACTCAATCAGCCATCTGGGCAGTAAGTTTGAGAGAATCCTATCTCTTGAATGGGAATTCATATTTAAAGTTGTGATATTCTGAGCTGCAAGTTTATTAGGTACATCAAACTAAAGAAAATGCAATCTTAATACAACAGTCCTGCAATAAATCCTCCCTTTTTAATGGTTATAAAGTTTTAAAGATGTTGATTTAATTGTATGGTCATTTTGTAAGGTTTTTCGGTGATGTTTCTAATATTTTGTCCACTCCCTTTTTATCAGTGTACAGTATAACATAATATAATTCAACAGCGTCACAAAATACAGCCAATAAAATGACCTTAAAGGGGGCGTCTCCGTGGCTTAGGGGTTAAGATGCTGACCATTAACTGCAAGGATGTACTGCAGGTTTGTTGGATTAGATTGGATTTCTATCTGCCACAGGGTTGCTGGGCTTCTGACTTCCCTGTAGTGGATATCCCTTTGGATATCAATAGAAAATCACAAAGATTAGAACATTTCATCATTCACACTTCTGTCTCTCCACCAGGAGTGTATTCTTACAGCACTGTCTTTTAAAAAATAGTATTTTTAATAGAAATGGTGTCGTGTTGTGCATTCCTGCCACCGCTGAGAGCTTAGCATGTTCCACGAAAGCCTCCTGCTGATGATACAAATACGGCATTTTACCTTTCAGAACACATATGCCACTGCAGTAGCTGGAGCATTGGCAAGTTCTTCCAAGGTCAAAGCTAATATCTCCCCTCTGAAAGCAGATTTTTGTATCTCAAAGTTACAGTCAATTGAAAAGAACAAAGAACTCGTTCACTCTGCCTGCTTCTTGCTTCAGCCCAATTAAATGAAGTAATTCAGATAAGAATTGACTGCGCACGTGGATGGATCATGTGTCTTTCGACTCCGGTTTTAAGTTGCTCTCATTGTTAGAAGAATTTATAGGAAGATAGAAACAGACATTAATTTACTTTTATATACATGAAGTGGGTGGATGTGTACAGTATATGTATACATGTCTATATACAGTTGATACAGCGTGCAGGATTCATATTTGACGATGAGGAATGATATGTGAATGTTAAAGCCCGGTGTGTATTTTAAACTGTAAATATATAATTTATAATGTGTAGGTAAGTGGATGTTTCAGTTTATCAGTTAGACTTCTATGGTTTACATACCGTAATTATGACCGTGACTATATGGAAAAAATGTAATATCATAATATATAGTATTTGACAATTATTCTATACTAACACATTTCTATAATGTGATATATTAATAATATATAATATTTTATTGATA
The DNA here is from genome assembly GCA_002120245.1 of Maccullochella peelii. Taxonomy (NCBI): domain Eukaryota; kingdom Metazoa; phylum Chordata; class Actinopteri; order Centrarchiformes; family Percichthyidae; genus Maccullochella; species Maccullochella peelii. The sequence goes on along the minus strand of LKNJ01001235.1, from coordinate 20,427 downwards.
TAATATTTTAGGGACGGCGAGTGGTGCTTTCAGATGAGGAAACTCATTTGTGATGTAGATTTAAAGCAGCTAATCAGTAGTTTTGTATTATCAATGGATCACATCACTGTGAGTAAGCTTGTATGGATGAAACTACAAAGAATTATCACCCGACTCTGCAACTCCCCTCAACTCTACAGAGCTTTATAGTGTTTCAGCTGTAAGATCCACTGTACATTACAGTTAGCGACTAGCTGGTGAACATTTTAGAGCATTTTAGCTGCTAAAGAGCCAGATATTTCCCTCTGGAGTTGGTGGAGACCAAAAACAGCTAAAAGGAGAGTGAATATCGGACTTACATTCATCAGGTGGACACAAATACGACTCCAAGCTAATGCTAATGATGCTCTGTATCTGCTGGATGTGTTCATAGGAAATTGTATGCTAACAAGTTTGCTGTAACTTAAGGTGATAATATGTCAGTGCTGTGTTCACAGCTTGTTTCTGCTGCCTTCAAGTGGCCAAAAAAATCCGTTATTGGAAGTTTAATGACCAAACAGTCACCAAACATTCGTTGTAAATTTTTCTCAGCAAGAATTACAGTATCAAATACCTTAAACCAGTCCTATATTGTCCAGTTTTAGTTGCAATATTATAGTTGCTACACACTTTGCAGGAGTGTGATATATTTGTACGTGTGGCTGTTACTCTTAATCTCTCCTGACACCTAATCTGTTTCCTGTCTTTGTCTTCTCTTTCCAGGTTTTAGGGTTTGAGGTGGACTCCATCAACTCTGTCCAGTTCTCCAATCATACAGGTAAGACAGATGAAATAGCATATTTCTTTGTAAGTGTGTGTGCGCTGTGTTTTAGTTGGTGTGTGTGGGTGTGTATGAGTCAGTCAGTGCCCCTGGTGTCGTGATGAGGTGTTAGCGAGCGTTAGAGAGACGGTTGTCGTCGAGGCAGTGGCTGACGAGTCGACAGCTGAATGAGTCTTTGGGGAGGTCAGTGACTCTACTGGCTGACACCAGAGCAGCTCCCAAACACAGAAGTAGCCGGCGGGGACAAACTCCATTCATATTTTATCGGGGCTTTCTCTCTCAGTCGGTCTTGGGACACTCCGGATGCTGCTGGTCTCATTTTGATGAATGAATGAATCATAAATAATAATTAAAAGGGAACTTCACTGATTTTACACATCAAGATCAGTTTACTCATCAAGAGGAGATAGAGCAGTTGTATGAAGTCTTCTGTGGCTGTAGAGGAACTTTCTAAAGTCTCAGGCTTGGAGACGACACATTGATAACAGGAGAAAGGATGTGGGCATTTACAGTTCCAGGCAGGGAGGGTCTAATAAAAGATGAAAGTAAGATGAAAGATTTTTTGGGGTCTTGACCCATATTAGCGACTAAAAGTTAGAATATCTCTGTTTCTGCTCCATTGATTTTGACCTTTAGCTTTATGAAAGTGCCGGACTAAATCCCTAAAGTACCCCTTAAACCTTTTTTTTTTTTTTTTACATCTTGGCCAAAATGGTCAGAATACATTCTAACCTATTATCCAGGTAAGTACTGATATAATGGTAAGATTAAAATCTATAAGAAGTACGATAATGAGCAAAGGAAGCTCACTCAGATAGTTTTGGTGAACATTTTGAATTTAAATGTGTCCTGAAACAAGTAGAACAAATGTGCATCTTCTAGCAACACTACCTTCTTCCACAGTAACACTATCTCTCACAGGAGGAGCCTCAGCTTGTGTTTATTGTTGATTATCGCGATAACATTTGGTTATTTCAACAACAGCAACAAAAAAATATGATGATGATTTGTTGCTTTTCACAGAGATATGTTGTCATATCTTATATTGCCACAGCTCTAGGTTGCATGATTGATACAGTTAAGGTGAAAAGATATGCCCGTTGGCCTGATGACTGATCGACTGATTTTTAAAGTCTGAGCGAATGTTGTGTATTGAATAATAAGAATAACACAGTTTATTTGCTGCATTTAGCACTTATCAAAGACAATGATTACAAAAATGCTTTGTTGATTGCCCAAAATGGGTTATCCAATACTTGCAACAGGAATAATCTGATTTTGAAGAGTCGTTTAATGATGTTGCATCTGGTTACCGATTGGCCAAGAGGGGGTGTCTGCGTCATTCCTTGGTGTCACATTTACTCGTAATCTTTTGATCTAATTTCCAGTCCCATGAATGAGTAATCTGCACCGTGTCTTTCCCCTGTTTTGCACTGATGGATGGTCTCTCGGCTCCTGTTGTTCATGCAAACTGAACTTGAAGAATGAATCAGCTGAGCGCTGTGAAAACAAACACATCTGCCCAGCTGTCACTTGTTGCATCACAGTGGATACAAGCAATATCCAGACGCAGAAATCTTCACAGGATCAGTACATTACGACAACGTTTAGAATACATTTTGATTGTAGATATCCTATTTGCTTATTCATATAAGCCAGTTAGAGATTGTGTTTTATTTTTTGGCTGGTTAGTAAGAGACACCACAAATAGTTCCCTGATACCAACATAAAGACCAATATTGAAAAATTAAATGCAATTTTTCCCTTTTGTTTGCCTCTGTGGTGACCAGATTTGCCAGTTCCAGCAGCAGAGTAATTGTAACTTTTGGTTCTGGCATATCATTTCAGGTATTCCTCTCTCTTCTAAACACAGTATTTAGTTAATAATGCCACTGGCTGCTCTGTTTGGGAAATTAGTCAACTATAGTATATAGAGATTTTGTTGCTGTTTGTACAGTGTTGAGTGAGAGTGGATGACCTCGACGCCTTCATGTCATGGTTGTCTAGTTTTTCTAGAGAATGACTGATTATGGAGTTTGGTTTCTACACTCGTCAGCAGGTTGTTTGAAACCAGCCAAGTTAGACTGAGGTTTGTTTTTATCGTTTCATTGTTGTTGAGATGCATCATGTTGAGCTTAGAAATAGTGAAAGTAATGTGTTGTGACGTTGCAGACTAAGGGGTAAGCATAATTGTAGGTGTGCTGTAGGATAAGTGTTGTTGTGTGGGTGAGCGTGGGACTCGTCTGCAGCTGCAATTTACATTTGAGCTGTTTGGAAGTAGCCTGGATTCAGACAAACATTTATAATAGGAGGTTCCTTTGACCAGGTTTCTCTACAGACACCATCAATTCAAAAACTCAACAGTGACCTGTCTTTTTTTGCCACAGAAAACCAGTTATTCAGGAAAATCCACAGACTTGTTGTGAACAGAATTCTTTGGAAACTATTTTCTATCAGTGTTTCTACAAGCTGTGTCTCAAATGTCGTTTTTGATGCTTTTAGCGCCACAAATGAAATAACCCACCTCTTGTGCATTCAGGAGGCAGCAGAAGTTTCAATGATGAATACCTCAAAACCTCTAAAAATAAAGCTAAAATTATCTGCATAGGAAGATACTACCAGCAGTTTCGTGGGTTGTTGTTTTTTTTTGTTACTAAGTTTTTGTAGGTTTTTGTGATTTAGTAGTAGAACTGACCCCTTACGTTTTAAAATAAATAATGGCTTGTTTCTTCTTTGCCAAAAGATGGTTGTTTTCCAACCAATGAAACAAGGGGCTTGTGTTCCCTTTGAGAGCTGTCGCAACTTTCCATCCAGGGGCCTATATAAGAGGTTAGAAAGGGCTATCTTCGCAGTTCAAGTTGCCAAAGGAACAAAGGGAGATTGACGTGTCAAATGCAGTTCGAATGGTAAAAATCCATTCAGCCTCTATGAAGTCAAATCCGATGGCGTAGGTTTCAAGGACATCAGTGGGCTATAAGCTGTAGGTGAGTGATTTCAGCATATTGACCCAGGGAAACATACATTGAACATTTCGGGAAAAAAACATTGCTGAGAACATAAAACCCTTTGAAAGGTCTCCTTAATCTGAACATAGATAAGCTCCCCTTTCCAGCTGTGTTTACACTTCATGTTTTTTGCATCATGTTTGCTGAAGGTTAGCACAGAAGTCTCTTCAGTACAGGATCTTCTTTATTTGCAGTTGATTCATGTCCCAACATTTGCTTAGGTTTGGCTTTCGCACTTTGTGTTAGTACTTCTGTCTACAGTTGAGGGTGGTGGGGTAAGGAGACAGTTTTTGTTTGTTTTGTAGGAGGCTCATTGGCTGGATGAGGCAGATATGACTTCATTTGTTAAAGGTTTGTGTGGGAATGGGAAAAGATTCTATCAGGAATATCCATTTTGGATGATTTTGGAGAGAGCCGAACCACTCAGACCTCAGACCAAAACCAGCCCTGTATTAAAAAATGCAAGGGGCTGCTTTGGTAGGGACATGCTGTTTTCTTTTACTGGAGAGATGATGAAATACAATCCAGTAAGGAAGGCTGGTTTGAGTAACAGATCCATGGGTTTGAAGACTTTTCAGGTACCAAAACACTGCACAACATTGTATGATATTAGGCAGAATCTGCACCCCCACAGTCCCACTGACATGAATAAGGGGGCTGAGTATTTCTCGCAGTGCTCTTGTCTGTCTGAACATGGCTTAGACATGGCTAAGTTCAATTTAGACTCAGGAACTAGACCAGAGAACTATGTAAGAATGGCTATTGTAATCATAGTTTTCATGGTCACTGTTATTATCACCCCACGTACAGAGTAGACAGTGATACAACTGAGGACGATGTCAAGAACAAGAAATCTCTTCCTCAAGGGGGAAAAGTCCTCACATCTATGGTGTAAATTGCTTGTTTTAATTAGCATAATATGAAAATGCCTGAGGCTCTTGGGTGCTTCTTTAATCAGATCTTGTATATTGGAAACTAGCATTTGCAATTTCTTCGAGGAGAGTATGTAATTCGGTGTGACACATTGAAGAGGACATGTGCATCTGAGATGGAGAGGAGGCTGGCGAGAGGGACGGAGATGGTGAATAGAGAGAAAGAGAGACAGGACATTTTTGAATCAGAGAGAAAGACAGCAGATGATGCAGAGAGAGAGAGCGACAGGACGCAGCAGTAAACAGCAGCAGGCGTTGTGAATTGCGACAGCAGCGAGTGATGACGACAGAAGCAGCTCTTATCTGTAGGCCCGCCTTCATTCCCTCTCTCTCTCTCACACACACACAGCGCTCTGACTGCTCATCTCTCTTTCTTAGCCCCTTTGGCTTTCTCCCGGCTTGTTGCTTAGCAACCAGAACCCCCCACCACGTGGCCTGGCTGTGACTCACCTGGAGCTGCGACATCATCGGCCTGCAGCAAACATGTCATACGCAGACAGACGTGCACCCACCGACGCATGCTTACATCGGCATTCTCGTCACATACATGCACGTTTACATCCATATCGGTACATACAGTGCTTATGCATTCCCAGATGTACAAATACACACATACACAAACTCAATACACCCCTCCACACACAATGTAGGAGTGTTTGTTAGTAGAGAGGTCCTGGTCCTCCCCCAGCCTCCCTTCTGTCCCTGGCTGACCAGATACTGTGGCTGCAGGCTGCACTAAGACCTGCTGCTCTGTGTGTGTGTGTGTGTGTGTGTGTGTGTGTGTGTGTGTGTGTGTGTGTGTGTGTGTGTGTGTGTGTGTGTGTGTACTTCTTGAGAATCTTTTTTTAGTTTACGTTCACACATTGCCTGTGAGTCATGCATGCAGCGAGTTTAGATTGGATGTTTTTTTGCAGTTATTTACCTTTTGTACCAGTGAGAAACGCATGTGAAACAGCTGGGTATGAGCATCAATTCAGACCACTGCTCAGATCCTTTACTCAAGAAAAAACAGCAATACAACAGTGTACAAATACTCAATTACAAGTAATTAAAGGTATAATTATATACTTAAAGGTGCCCTGTGGAGTTTTCCTCATAAACAAACAAAAGTTCTGTTTACATTCAGTGTTACTCACCAAAACGTGTTGTGCGTATGCTTGAGCTCTAACAAATGTGTTGAATGCAGTTCCTTCCTCATAAGACAATTGCAAAGCTGTATTTTCAATCCTGTATTCTTTACCTCCATGTTTACTTCTACGTCTTCTTCTTCCTTGTCTTTGTTGGCGCGTTGCTGCACATCTTGGCGTGTTACCACCACCTGTAGATCATTGGCATAATGTGAAATGCGCGCAAGACAAACAAAACGGGGACCCACTCACTCATAGACAAACAGGTCTATAGTGCTACTAGAAGTAAAAAATTCCACATGGAACTATTATCTATTATTATATAACTATTATCAGCAAAATGTATAAATCATACTGCAGAAAGAATGGCTCCTGTGAGTGTTGTGTTGTTAATAATATTGCATATAAATAATATTATTTTATTATTATTATTGATGCATCATGTTGGAGCTGTCTTGAAGTACTTTAAATACAGCTGGGTAGTTAACAGTGCATTTTATTATATAAGCTCATATATGTTTTGTATGTAAAATATGAATCGGCAAAGTAATTAACTTCTTCCCTCAGAAGACAACCAGCATGTTCAGACATTTCTGCACTGTTTTTTCTGGTTTTAATGTGTGTGTCAGCATCTATAGGGGGAGTTAACGTGCACATACATACAGTATGTGTGTGTGTCTGTGTTCATGTGCCACTCGAATGGAAAAAGCATTGCAAAGGGTTAGAGTCAGCAACTTAGCAAACACAATAACTCCTCTCCTCTCCTCTCCTCTTCCTCTCTGCAGGTTATTCTCATTGGAAAGGCCAGGTGTTGACAGCAGATGAGCTCCACGTTCTTTACGAAGGAATCAAACTGAACAACGTACACCAGTACGACTATGTTTTAACAGGTGAATACCCTGCTTTTATTGTCACTCTCTTCTACTCGGCTCAAATTGACAAAATCTGTACTACATCTACTCCACAGTCTAACTCTGCAGTTAGATTTAGCTTCATCTTAAGGCGATGATATTATGTTGAGATTTTTAAAGTTTTATTAAATTTATCCCGCATTAATGTTCCTTCCAGTCTCCTTCGCCATCTCTTTTGTGCACAAATTGTAGTTGGATTTTGTCCCGACAGGTTAAGTTAAGCTGAGAAATTAATTTCTTTGTGTAACCAAACGTGTCATTTAACAAAACGTGGCATTAAGTTGCACTGCATTGAAATGTGTAAACACTTCATTTTCATAAGTTGCGGCAGTTTCAGTACTTTTTAAAGCTTTAAACAGAAGTATTTAATACACAGAGTACAATGACTGATAAAGTAAGAAAATAATGACTATAATAATGTTTGTGTGTGTGTGTGTGTGTGTGTGTGTGTGTGTGTGTGTGTGTGTGTGTGTGTGTGTGTGTGTGTGTGTGTGTTGCATTCAGGGTACACCAGAGACACATCCTTCTTGGAGATGGTAGTGGACATTGTTCAGGAGCTAAAGAGAGCCAACCCCAACCTGGTGTATGGTAAGTAACCACATGGTTTTATTAAATTTATTCTAGAGGTCTGTTTTTCACTAAAGGAACTGCCAACAGAACATGAATTATTATTTTTCTGACCCCTGAAGTTGTTTATTTTTTTTAGCATTTGGATGTTGGACAGCTGTAACTTACTGCCTTTGACTACTGTATTGATACACAGGAAGTAAATGCATCTTCTGTTGTTTATTCCCACCTAGAGCTACCTTTAGGGTAATTCTTCCTAATGGTTGATTGATGCAGTTTGGGTAATATGCAGTTTTTGTTGCATCAATGGAGATATGACACAGTGGGGATCATGCAGGGTCTAAAAGCTTTTCTAACAAGTGCACGAGCAATGTCTCATTTTTGACACATTCAGATGTTACTGTGGTAAAGAGCTTTAGCAGCAATTTTTTCAGCATAATGTTGTAACGGCCAAAAGCGGAATTTATGTGGTCACTGCTTTATATTTAGTCTACTCAGCACTCGTAAGCGTTACATCACCTGTCAGTAACAAAGGCTTTGAAATTCAAACTGCTGTTTTTGACCGTCATCGTCAGCTTTTAAGCTCCATTCATTCATCCAGCTCTTTAGCTGCTAGATGCTCCATTATGTTCACCAATTGATATCTTTGTCTGCTGTTTGGTGTTGGGCAGGTAGCGTACAGTGGGTTTATGAAAGCTTTATGGATGGAAACAAACAGCTGCATGCTGCTGCTGGAAACAGGGTTGATAAGAGCAGATGTTGCTATGAGCTAAAAGAGGCTAAACAACTGTAGAGCTGCATAGTTGGGAGATAATTCTCTGTGGGTTTGCATCTTCCACTGACCCCCTTCCACATTACATCTCCAGATCTCCAAGTCATTTGATCCATTATCATAAACATATGAATTAGTGCATCTTTAATATGAGTAAATCTGCCACTCATTCAGCAAGTTAGGCTCATGATGAAACATAAGATTGAATTAACAGTCAATATTTGAAACTTTTTAAGTGATAACCCAGCAAACAAACTCATTAGTTTTTTACATTAACTAGCTTTATATAGAGAAGATCCAGTTCTGACTTTGGACAACTCTCGGGACCTCTCTCTCTCTCTCTCTCTCTCTCTCTCTCTCTCTCTCTCTCTCTCTCTCTCTCTCTCTCTCTCTCTCTCTCTCGCCAGGAGGATCTCATGTTGCAGGAATCAGTTTCACTCAAATCAAAGCAGTTGTAGCATGGCCTGTAGACATGTGGTAGTGGATATAGTGGAGACCTACTGCCACTGTTCAAAATAATAAGCAACCAGAGGGTGACGTGCATAATGTGTTTGTGTTTACTTTTTGTTGTGGACAGGAAGTGCTGTGTTACAGTATACTCACTGCTGAGTGTGTGTAAGATGTTACCAGATATTCTTACACTGTTCAATTTCTGTGACGTTACATAAACTGCAGGTATCATGTTGTGAAGAAAGGATGTAATTTACCTTTCTGTTAGTCCTACTTTGTTGGTTGTGTGAGACGTGGGGCTGCAGATCAGACTTCAAGTATCATACCCATAGACCGTATATAAAGATGGCCGACCCGTCTCCATTTCCTCCCACTGTACAAAAATGGAGCCAAAATATCCCGAATACGGGCGCGATCATGACGCCACACCCCTGTGGTGGATATTCTGATTTCCCTTGTGGAGAAGTGAACAAATAAAATGATGATTCAACAAACAGTTATAAGAATAAGTAACAAATAAAGAACAAAAGTACAATAAGTAAATAAGCAAATAACAGGTAAGGATAAGGACAAACACAGATAAGGACGATCACAGAGTCCATCTATTTCAGCTGAAAGGACAGAGATCAATTACATATTACAGCCTCTAAGAGGCACAAGCAGGGCCTTTCAGAGAATATAGACTTTTAAAATGAATAATAGAGGCTTTTCTGTCTGTCTCTCTACACGCTGGCTTGGACGTGTTTACGTCTCCAAATCCAGTGCTGTGCCTCCCATCACTGCAGAATTTTTATGTAATGTGATGATTGTTTTTAGCTTTACAGGTCTGTGTTGGGTGTCTGACTCTGAGTGTGATTTTGTCATTTCAGTATGTGACCCCGTCCTCGGTGATCATGGATCCATGGTGAGATTAGTGGTAGTTTGATGCTCTATGTACTGTATGTGCAGTTGTTTGTGTGTCTGCACCTGCGTGTGTGTGTTAATGTCTGTTGTTATTAGGTAGATGGGGTAACAGACGGATTATTGTGATCTGACAGAACTACATATTCTCAGTGACTCACTCTGCAGTGTGTGTGTGTGTGTGTGTGTGTGTGTGTCGTCTGTATATATTACATTGTGCAGACATTTTCGGGGATTGAGATCACATTCTGTCAGTTAGCGCTCATAATTTAAAACCATGAAAACAAAGATAATTGAAAAGCTTTGAATAAACTGAGTCTGCTCATTTATGTGTGTGTGTGTAGTCCTTCCTTTAGGGCACTATCTGTGTGTGTTCGTTGGTGTTATGTGACTCTAACCTGTGGTTCTCGTTCCACAGTACGTTCCTCAGAATCTTTATCCGGTCTATAAGAACAAGGTGGTTCCTGTTGCTGACATTATTACTCCTAACCAGTTTGAGGCTGAGTGAGTACAAGTGTCTTCTTTCATATTTGCACATTTGTATTAATGTAACTCTTAAATCCAGTAAATGTGGGCTGCCTGTTGGCTCACCTGGTAGAGCTCGTGCCATTAAGGCTGAGTCACGGGTTCGATTCCAGCCCAGGCCTGCTGCTGCTTGTCATCCTTCCTCTTTCTCCCACCTTTCCTGTCTCTCTCTACAGCTGTCACTACCAAAATGCCCCCAAAAAATCATTAAAATAAATAAATAAATCTAGCATGGCATTTCTGTAATTGTAAAAGTGTATTGAGACACTGATTTTACGCTCAAAATAAACGTACTTACTTACGTACTTTGAATTACCTACGCCTCTGAGCATTAGCGAACACCACCTTTATGTAATGCCACTCATGCTGTTATCTAATACCCTCATTTTGTGGTTCCAGATATTTGGGAAAGAATTACCCTAAAATAGGCCTCAGCTCCCCTCATATCTGTCTTGTTTTAAACTCTCAAACCACGATTTCCTTTTCAATAGTGTGTGAGAATATATCATACATAGTCTTGTTGAAACTATTTGTTCAAAGTTAAGATACTATGTTTTTTTTTATGGCTGCACAGTAACATCAAATGGAAATATACCAGATGCATCAGTACACATTTTTATAGCATGTGGTATTTTTGGAAACCTTTGGATCTTAACTAAAATTTTAAATAAAGTTCTGAGGATTTCATCCATGCTCGAACCACGCTACCCACATGGATTAGTAATGATGGACCTACTGGTGAAAGAGGTTGATTTCTCTGGTATCAGTTCTTCAGATACGAGTATCTATTGTTGAGTTAATGATCTCCATGGAGAAACGGGCAGATCTAAGAAGTTTCCCACGTTTCTGTTGGCTGCTTTTTTTTTGCTTGCATCGACTAAATGGCTGCATTTATGAAAACCAGATTTGTTAAGCCACAGCTTAAGAGATGACTCTGTCTCAACTTGGTTATCTCTTCAGCTTCACTGTCAAGTTACTCCACCTAGTGGTGTTTCCTTATGCCTGCAGAATCAGATTCAAGCTTGTTCTGTATTCTAAATTCTCACTTGACCTTGTGGATTTTGCCCTTTGTTGCACTAATGAGTCTTCTTTTGTACCTTCTTTAGACTCTTAAAGGGGAATTTGTATGTTTTTCTGTTTAAAAACTTCATTTTCAGTGTTTCTGTTACAGTGCTATTGACATAATGGTCATTTGTTTGCTTGTGTTTCAGATTATTGACAGGGAAAAACATCAGCACAGAGAAAGACGCTGTAGAGGTAATATATCACTTACTATCTAATCTTTCTTTCCATTCTTGCTTAATTTCTTTATTGTTGTATTTTGACGTCTTACATTGCTTGATTTTTCTTGCTTTATGCACTTACTGTTGACTAAATACATGCCCCGATATCTCACTCACTGACTGTGTGTAGGTTATGGACCTTCTCCATGCTATGGGCCCAGACACGGTGGTCATCACCTCCTCCGATCTGCCCTCCAGACTGGGAGATCGCTTCCTCGTGTCGCTGGGCAGCCAGCGCCATGGTAGGAGATGTGTGAATTAGTATGCACATGCGTGTCTGTGCGTGTATATTTCTTCAACATGTTGTGTGTTTGCTGTGTTTGTTCAGTTCGTCCCGACGGCAGCAGGACGACAGAGAGAGTTCGAATAGAAGTTCCCAAAGTGGACGCTGTCTTTGTAGGAACTGGAGATTTGTTTGCTGCTATGCTCCTAGCGTGGACACACCACTACCCTAATGACCTAAAGGTACAAAACCCCAGTGACTGGATTACACTGAGGCTTTCAGGGGGGTCTCTGACAGCAACATGACAGGCCCATATAGCTCAAATACAGCATTTTATTAAAGTTCAGAGGTAAGATTATTCCTGTCATGGACTGCTTCAGGAGAGGGACAGAGACTCTTCATACCAATATTACAGGAAAAATAAAAAGTTCACCTCTTTGTGAGAGATTTAGACCTGTTTGTAGTTTCATAACTTAGTTGTTTTATAACTAATTTGTCGCTGCGTGGGGAGAATGGCTATGGAATGGTGTTTCCTGCATCCATCCCATTCCGAAATCTTGTTTTAGTGGCTGACATGAAGGAGAAACCTGCTTCATAAAAGTGTGTGATTGGGAAGGGCAGGTAAGTATTGGATAGAGGGGATACTCAGCTGTAATGCAGACCAGAAATGATGATGGGAGAGAAGCAAATCCACACACAATAATTACAAATACAAAACAACATGTGAAAGCCGTCCATGAGCCGTGCTAAACAAGAAACACACTGCGCATCATGTTACACACATTATTGACAGAAGATGAAGTCAACAACAGGACAATATATTTTGATTTGATTTGATGTATTTCTTCTATCATTCAATGCAGCATTATGCTAATGTTTATTTATCAGTCCCTCACACACACACACACACACACTACCCCAGTGATCTACAGACAAGGGCGCACATATATGCCGAGTCATAAAACATAATAATTACATTATTTTCACCCTTCTCGCTCTCTCTCTCTCTCTCTCTCTCTCAGATGGCTTGTGAGAAGACTTTTTCAGTGATGCACCATGTTATCCAGAGGACCATTTCGTATGCTCACGGTAAGAAAGGAAAAGGCTTGTTATCAATGCCTGAATCTTTGACTCGGCTCAAATCTATTCTGTTTTTTATCCCAAAAAACGCCAACAGGAGCTAAAATCTCATTTCTGTTGCAATTCAATCTTGCAACACTAGCACTATGAGGTTTTGCGATGGCTTTGTTGATGGCAATACTGGTTAAATGCTTAAAACAGTAAAGCTTCCATTTTATCAAACGTAACAATCCACACAGATTTTGTGGCACACGTGTAACGTCATTTTTTCCCCCCTCTGGTGCACTTAGTGAAGCACAATCTCCATTCAAACAGCCGTTCAAATCACACAGATGTCCTGCTTTCTGTGTGTTGTAAACTTATTGAGTATATCTAAAATGATTGATCAAGGATCCTGGTTTCTCTATGAGCTTTTCTGGTTTATCTATCACTTTTACTTCCCCTTCCTGCCACGGTGGGCGGGGGATGATTGCAATCACAGTTGCGTAAAACTATGAGGGTTATATCTTTAGATGCAACGTAAAAATAGAACTGTCTTGTAACTCAGGCCTGATTTATACTTCTGCGTTGAATCTACAGCGTAGGTACCCTCCTTCTGCCTCGATGGGTTCGATGTTCGTACACACCATCTCCTCCGACGTCTTCTCTCTTTTCTGCGTTGCAGTAATTTCAGTAAAACTAGCTGCTGTTCAACATTTATTAGCTCCAACTCAAACATGACCTGCTCAGTTTCAGTCGCCATTGTTTGATGTACACGAAGAAACTGGAAGAAAGTCAACACAGAGGCATAGAAAAACCCCATAATTGCAGAGTGAGTATAAATGCTCACAACGATGTAGGCTACGGTGTAGTCTCTGCGTAGATTCAACACTTACATTTAGCAGGCTGCAGATTTTTCACAAACGTTTATCTTCACATGTCAACCTGCGCCACCTACAGTAAAGGAAAGGACCAGCAGCAGCAGATTTGACCTACAGATGTAGATAAGTTGACTTTGCCACCTACCGACAAGGAAATGAATAGCTGCCGATTTCAACACTGGCACCACATGCAGGCCATGCATGTTTTTTGTTACTGATTTTACATTTTACATTGGACAGGAGACACATGATGACACTCATAAATCTCTGAACTCTGTAGTCAGGGTTTAAAATTGTATACTAAAAAAAGAACATCTCCAGCTGTAAGAATCATTGCCTGCAGGTGGCACAAATGTCAGAATCGCAGCAGCCTGTAAAAGGTTTATATCTGCAGGTCTCAACTGCTGCTGCGGTTACTCTTATTGGCTGTTGGTTGCATAGGTTTGGCTGGTCCTGCAGCTCACAAGATGATGATTGGCTCAGCCTGGTTTAGGGTGCGTAATGTAGCTTTAAAATAAATGTTTATCTTTATTCGTCTCTGCATTTCTATCTTCCCACCCACCCCACCTACCCCTCTCCCTCTCTCTCTCTCACTCAGAGTTAGCAGGTCCTGGTCGGAGGCCCAGTCCGCCCCAGCTGGAGCTGAGGATGGTTCAAAGTAAAGCTGACATAGAAGACCCTGCTATAGTTACGGAGGCCACAGTCATATCCTAACATTACCGACCCATAAGACTCATACTAACCTTGTCCTCTTCATCCGTAAATCTCTCAAATCCAGTATCTCGGTAAATCTCTCATGACTGTAAACCTTGACTGTCATTTCCAAACTTCAACAACTCATCATCCAGACTCCTTAAACCCCTTAGTATTGTAACCCCTTTAGTACGTTCACCCTAAACCCTTGACCCGTTTAAGTCCTCAGTGTCCTAACCCCTTAAACCGAACCCGTAACCTGTAATTCCTACTCCCTTTACCCAAACCCTGTTTTGGAAATTGAGCCATGGATAGACAGAAATTTTGATCAGGTTGCACAGCTGCTTTTTAGAAAGCTCTTAAGTGTTATTTCTCACATGGAGATTGCTCCGATACAACTTAATTCCACAAGCATAACACATAAAATATAAAGTATACCAAATCTAAAGGTTAAAAATAACACAAAATATGAGGATGATATGGTTATGGAAAACCCATTCAGAGTTCAGTCATCAGCACGAAAGAGAAGTTGTTTTGCAGCTGTTAAAGTCAAATTTGGGCAAAGGTAATGTCATATTTGTTATAGCATACGTGGAGTAGGTTTTTGTCCTTGGAGTAACACTAGGACTCGACAAGTTCTAGCTAGTACTCTGTGGTGTTCTCTAACTCTTGAGTGGGGAGTGAATACAGCAGCTTTGAGCAGGGAGCAAAAATAAACAAACAGTATTTTTCCCCCACTGTGAATTCACATTTGAAAATATCTATTAGCCCGTACCATAATAATACGTATCACAAAACAGGAGAACCTCCTAGATAACTTACAGAGTAACTGAACACCAGGCTGAAAAGCAGTTATTTGCTGCCCTCACTGTTGGACACCCAACAGTGATGTCACCGTGTACTGACGCACGCTGGAGTACACATCTACATCACTGCAGTGAGGTGAGACATTAAACCACTGAAGGTCAGCAAAAACAAGATTTGTTAAATTGCTCAATACAACTAACAATACTACACATGTCATGGCTTTGTTTATAAAGAATTTAAGACACCAGATCCACATAATCTAAGTTCTAATGTAGCAGGAACAAGTTGTTGTATTTACCCAAAAATAGATTCCAGCTGCTGATTTATCTCCAAAACTCTACCTCTAAATAATTAAATATAAACTATTTTATTGCTCTATTACTGCCACTCCACTCACCTCACGTACTCTGTTTATTTCTGACAGAGTTGCACTCTAGCAGCGGTCCTCCACGCCAGTTGCCAAGTAGCAGGATTGCCACAACTGCCATTGGTGGTACTGTAAGACTATAATGATCAAACACTGTTTATCTATGGCTCTGCCCACCACTACTTCGACCCCCTCCCCGTCTTACAGCAGTGATGTAATGGTGACCAAGTCTAACCCCTGAGACCCCTTGAAAATATAACAAAGGAAAAAAAACAAAAAAACGCACAATGTATAGTTGATGTATAGATGTTGTACTATAACTGTATTGGACCATCTGTATGATATCTTCTATCTGATCTGTCTATTGGACCATTGTGTTGATGCTACTGTACTATAGACTACACGCACTACAATATCACCCAAACCAGAGTCGTCTGGGCTGGTTCTGGCACTCCTGGAGGCTCCAGCGGCTCCAGCCGTTGTCACATTTTAGTAATAGGTAACTGTCTAATAGTCATAGTAAATAGTTGAACCTCTTTCATCTCAACACAACATAAAGAAAAAAGGGGCAACCTGAGCTGTCTGAGCTTGGTGCCAGAACCAACCCACATCATGCCGGATGGTTCCCGGTCCAGCTCTGGCCCAGAACCCTATATCTGAGAGTTGTGCCACTGAATTTACTGGTGGCCTCGAGAAGTTGTAAAAGGAGACTGTCTTCATCACAGCAAGAGACCCCCACGTCCAGTAGCAGCTCTGTAAGCGTTGTTGTAGAAAACGTCTTTTTGGTTCACTTCACACTCTACTGTGGTCACAACAACGGACATAAAGCCAGGAGCTGAATTAAAGTAAATACAGGGTTCGTACAAAGTCTAGAAAGTTTGGAAAGTGCTTAATTTTAACTGTTACATTTTCAAGGTTGGGAATATGCTTGAATTTGAATACATTTCTTCGAAATGCGTGATATTCAACATAATCTGGTGTTTCATCATCGACACAATCACTCATGTAAACCAAACATCTTTTAAATATTTGAAATGAAACCATCCCGCTGTCATATTTGTTTGTTGTCTCCTGGCATTTATAGTAACAGTTTAGATGTGATGATGAAGGCTTCGAGAGTCTGGAAATTTTTGGTTATGTACCTTGAAAGTTCTTGAAAAGTGCTTACTCTTAAAATGCTGTACGAACCCTGTAAATAGAAGATTAGAACTATCTGGGTGAACTGTTTGAAATTACTGTTACCCCATTAGCATAGCAGAGAATATCTGTCTAACGTGTTTGATTTTTCTTATTTTTTATTATTAATTAATCTGTCTATTATTTGTTTTAATCAAATTATCATTTTGTCTATAAAATGGCATAAATTTGTGAAAAAATGTCCATCACCACTACCCAGAGCCCAAGGTGACTACTTCTTCAAATCGCACGTGTTGTCTTCTCCAAGGCTGCTGGCTGATTTGATATTGTACAGTCAATCTAAAGTCTTCAACGATGCTGGTCATAAAACTAAACTTCTAAATGGCCACCGTGGCGTTGAGTTCATCTGTCAGGCATTACAGTATTCTGCTTTTCCACAGTGGAGTGTGACAGGAAAGAGGTGACATGCGACAGTGGTCATGAGCCGGTTTCAAACCAATGATGTCGCGAGAACTTGGCATGTGCCTTAGCCCGCCGAGCTACCAGGGCGCCACAGGAGATGAGATTTTCATGAGATTTTAACATTTTTAAGTTACAGTTACATCAGAATTTTTTCCTCCCTCGTTGCTTCCTGTTTTGAATGTTCACTAATCGTTTAACAACAGGAAACAGCTCCCAATTTCTTGCTTGGCAACAACATACAGTTTTGGAAGGTGTAAACCAAATAACCGGAGGCTTAAAAAAAAATTTTTTTAAAAGAAAGAAAGAAAAATCCAGATGCCGTCAGTGTCCCACCTGAGCTGGATGTAAGGTTCTGGGCAGGCCGGTGTAATTCTGTACTGCTGTTGTTTCTCTATGGACTGTACTGTGATACTGCCTTAGGAACCTAACATCATAACACCACGATACTGCTCACTGAGGGGGAGAGGGAGGGGAGAGAAGGAAACGAGATGTCTTAAATGTAGAGTTGTAGGTACTTTTGACTGCAAACTTGTGTTCTACAGTGCGCCTGAAATGAGGAAAAAATGAGATTGCATATGCGTAGCTTTTCTGTTTAAATCTATAAAAATGTTTGGGGGTTTTTTAGGGCTGCAAGTAATGATTTTTTTAAAATTAATGTGATTTGATTATTATTTCAGTTAACCAATTAATCTTTGGTTTAAAAATGACAGAAAATTGTGAAAAATGGCACCAAAAAAATCACAATTTTCTTCAAATCGCTATTTTAAAACCCAAAGAAAGTCAATTTGCAACGATATCAAACAGAAAAGCAGCAAATCTTCACTTTTGAGAAGCTGGAACCAGCGAGTTTTCAGCCATTTTGCTTGATAAGTGATTTAAACAATTAATCAAAATTATTGCCTGTTAATTTCCTGTCAGACGACTAATTGATTTATCGTCTGAGCACTAAAACTTTTCCTTCTGTTTTCTGCATCTCGACTTTATAGAGACTAGAGACTCAAATGTAACCTGAAAACACCTCTCGGACTAATGGTGGGGAGGAAAAAATGCAGTCTCATTTTTAAAATTGCAATAGTTCATATTGATTTTTGTACTAGTACAGTTGTATTGTGCCATTGTAGCACTGATTGTCATATCAATAACAGGCTGCTCTGTCTGTGCGCTTGGCCAACCAGCTTTAAGCTCTGCGATGATCAGCGTGCACTTTCCAATCCTCTGCTTCCTGCTAACAAACCAGTCAGCCGTTTTATTGGGTCAAAATGTGTCTTATCTGTTGTGTCCGTGCGTGTCGTGTGTGAGAGAGTGTATGTACTCGTGTATATAAATGTCCTTTATGGTCACAGGGTTTTGTGTGTATGTGTGTGTGCATCTGCTAAACAAAAAGAGCAGTGATGCTCAACTTACGGCCTGTGGGCCAGATCTGGCCCGCCGACCATTTTCTAATTAACAATAAAAATGAATTGATTCACACTGGGAAATTTTTGTTTATACCAATTAGTAAATGTTCAGTTTACTGTCTGCCTGGCAGAAGCTTCTCCCATGTGCCTGCGCGGGGCTGCCGTGACTGGATTTGCCTCTTGGCAAAGTTGAGTGAGGACAGCAAACGCCGAAAGGTTGACAATGAAAACAGGCAATTCAATGAAAAATGGACAGATTAATTTGCCTTTATTTTGCCGCCTCACACCAAACCTCTGTGTTTAATTTGTCAAATTTATCAATTTATTGTAGCACCACAAGATATCTGATATATATTATTAATGTTTGTTTGTTTATTAACTGGCCCCTGACGACCTGTCATTTTGCAGAAGTGGCCCCAGGCAAAGCAAGTTGAGTATCCCTGAAACAGAGGATTGTTTTTGTTCTGGACTTTTTAAAAGACGGATTGAATCTTACACGTTTCCTTGATGCCTCACATCCCCTCCTCCTCTTCCTCCCCCCCCGCCTCCGTCCATCCACATGCAAATATATCTGTCCTTTGAACTTGTCCACTCGCCTCCCTGCAGTGCCAGTCGTCGTGTCTGTATCGCTAGTTTTTAAACCTTAGCTTCGCTGTGTGTGTGTGTGTGTGTGTGTGTGTGTTTGTGTGTTAGATGGTTATACTGTAGCCCCCAATCTCTCTGCTAGTTAGTCACTACTGTGCCCTCTTTCCCCGCCTCTGTTCCCACGCTGGTCTCACACCGCCTCTATCTCCACTTGCTTGCCGTGTCTTGTGATACAACTAAACTGCTGTCACCTACCCTGCTCACCCTGCTATCAGTAACTCTTCCTCCATTCTCACTGCTGCTGTTGGGTTGTTGGGATGTTAATTTTCAGTGGGATTGGCAGTTCCAACAACCCTTTAACATTAAATTTAATTCAATGTTAATATAAAGAATATTTCTACGCTTTAAGGCTAGTGTGATATGGCTAAACTGGGTGATTAATGCTGCAAATTCAAACGATACGCAAAAAATATCCAGAGCTCTCCAACTTCCAAAACGACAAAGTAAACTGAAAACAGCAGTCAAGTGGCAAAGCAGTGAGTAACTCAAGTTTTATTTAAGATTAACTGAAGACAGTGAAATAATAACTCTGTGTTTCACTCACACTGGAGAGCGACTTGTAAAGGCAGCAGTGAAAACTCTCCTGTGTGATTGGGCCCTTCATCTCTGTTTGTTTGTCTGGTTACAAGTGACCCAGCCCACCCATGTGGCTTTGCTTGATGCCCACTGTCCACGCTTTCCCCTCCTCATATTTCCCCTCCTCTCTGTACATGTTGTGATAGACCCATCCCAAGTCCGTTTGGTTCCAAAATGGCTGCCACTAAAAACTGCAATGGCCCAACCGCCTGTCCGACCGTGGTCCCCTCCTCTCCTCCTGATCGACAGTTTCATCTCCACCATCTTGTTTTTCTGTTCTTGGTGGCCAAAACAAAACGAGGAAATGTAATAATCATTGTTTGGTAACTGTTTTTAGTGCTATGTTTTTGGAGCGTTACGAGTATTTTCTAACATGTTACAATAAAAGATTGTAGTGTACAAATTCACATTTATAAAATATATATATAGATATATGAGAAATGTATGTTCTAATGCAATAAAGAGAGATTAAGAATTATGGAAATTTGATTGATCTGATTATTATTTTTATGTCATATTATTTAACCTACATTGGTTTCTTGTAGTTTTTTATTTGACGTGTTGTACTAGTTTTTCTTAGGTTAGCTTCTGAAGAAAGAAAACTACAGTAAATCTACTTTTTCGTCCATACAAGCACATGCAAACATTTAGTTTTCTGTAGCCAAATCTTTCAGGATTTTAGAAATGAGTCTAAGTTCCCCAG
Organism: Maccullochella peelii; assembly: GCA_002120245.1. NCBI lineage: Eukaryota > Metazoa > Chordata > Actinopteri > Centrarchiformes > Percichthyidae > Maccullochella > Maccullochella peelii. The sequence continues at coordinate 206 of LKNJ01001235.1, read as the reverse complement.
CACAACCCCATCCTGTTAAGACATTTTTCATATACATATATGTGTGTATATATATATATATATAATGTGTGTGTGTGTATATATATACATGTGTGTGTGTATATATGTGTGTGTGTATATATATGTATGTGTGTGTATATATGTGTATATATATGTGTGTGTGTATATATGTGTGTGTGTGTATATATGTATGTGTGTGTATATAC